>JAQFXM010002328.1:0-25405 GCA_034693345.1 Entomobrya multifasciata
CCAAGCGTGGTACAATGGCTACATTTACATGTAATATCCATTTTATTGCATGAATAACTTGTAAAAACTACGAATTTTTAAAATCGCACCTTTTGCATCTTTTCGAGAGAAAAATCGCATAATCAAAAGGCCATTTTTCGCACCCAATGAATCACCTTAGATATTTTGGAAGCAAACTGTCAATACGCAAACTCATATTACGTCTTATGTTCTCAAACAACAACTGTTTTGGGCATATTCGGATCCTTACCATTTTGAAAATACAGAAATATTGAGAGAAAAATCTACCGACACAATTGTGTTCTACGAATAAGCCAGCATATGTGTATGCATAGATGGCCGTTCATAAACTAAATATCAGCTTTGTAATGTTTTATGACTTACAAGTAAGCTTCCCCAATAATTACACCCGAAATTGATTGCAAAATACAGTTTCTGACAGTTTTTGATGGCGAATAAGATGGCAATAATCATTTCCCCGAATGGTCAGGTTTGCCAGAGTTACCATTTACGCTTATACTTAAGAACGCACGCTTGAGGGCCTGCGGTGGCGTCCGCCCGCTGGCGTCCTTAAGCATTAGCGTAAATGGCAACTCTAGCAAACGTGCCTAGTCGGGATACTGATTATTGCCATCGTATTCAGCATCAAAAACTGTGTCAGAAAATGTAGTTTGCAATCAATTTCGGGTGTAGTGATTGGGGAAGCTTACTTGTTAGCATTTAAATTCCGAATTATGTACTTCTCTAAATGTAAAGGAATTCAGTCAGTCTAGTGAATACTGTTAAAACAACCGTATTAGATACCCTGGAGCTCTTTTGCTCCAAAAACTACACTAAAATATCTCAGCGTGGAATTTGTTAGTTTTAAACTTTCACAATACAAATAAATACAAAATATATTTTTTGCTTATCAAATAGTTATTACATAATATGCATGTATAATATTAATGATCCGTACAAGCAATACGACAAAAATATTGATTCTATTTGACATATAAATAATAGGCATGCTTACGTATGTACATTTTTGGGTTTTCCAAACAGAAGCTTTAAGAGTTTTGAGCATACAAGTGGTTCAATTTCCTGCGTTCCTACCTAAAGTTAGCAGAAGAATCTCTATTCCTTAAAGTATGAAAGTGAATTTATTTTCAAAAAGCTAAAACGCTAAAAAATTTATCATCCGCACGGAAAATAAATGTATTAGAAAATATCACAAAGACAAAAATACAACTTTTGCAAAACAACGAGCTTTCAGACAAGCTACTGCACTAGTAAGATCAATTCTATTTTAAGCACACACACAAAAATGAACTGACTTGACAAAAGTTCAAACTTTGTCATTTCTTTTTCTCCAAATGCAGAGAAAGTCCCAAACTTATTAAAAATCTAAAGATAAAAAATAGAGAAGTAATTAAAAAAGAATCATATAATAAAAAAATTACCCGTATAGTGGCATAGAAAATATGTGGAAGCTAGAAATAGATCACAGACGAATGAGTAAAATAATCTGACACGCTAAAACATTTCTGTTCACACTTATCTAGAAAATACTTTACCCAGGAATGCAGTGGCAGTGGTAGCTATGCGCATATAATACAGATAGCATTAAATACGTAAATAATTAAGCATATATACAGCTTCGATTTAGATGTTAAACACTTGAACACGAGAGGAATTCTTGGCCTGTCAGCAGTAGGGTAGAATGAACCCAAGCACTTGAAAATATAGTTGACAGAAGAGAAGGTGCCTTTTTCGTACTTCTTACGAGTTCATATATCCGAACTCCGAACATATGTTATAAAGAATATTTTTCTTAGTATGCACATTTTTTCATATCTCTTCTTTAGGATATTGAAAGAAAATGAAAAAGGAGGAGTTAGTTCAGAACCAGTCTTACAAAAAGTATAGTAGGGGTACTTGACTAGGCACTCCTTGATATTTTGGTATTAGTGCATTTAAAAAAGTTGTTCGATCTTATTCAATCTTCCATTGATTTTTCGTTTATAAAATGTAAATCAAACTTTTTCCATGATTATGTCTTATCTTTTTGATACAGAAATTTCTTTTGAGTCTTGGTATTAATTATAAAAGTAATAAACTCATGCGTTAACTGATTATTTTCGATCGATCCTTCGAAAAAATTTGTAAGTATTTGTTTTGTATGCATTTATAGTGAGGGCACGTTTTCACTTGCAGAATTAATAGTGAATGATTACATGCCATAATGCATTACAAATTAAACTCTGAAAAATCCCATTATATTTGCAAGATTCATTATTATTTTGACATCAAAACATTTTCTTTGTGTAGCACATATGAAATCTCGAATAAAAATGTGTATGTATATATACTTATATACACAAGCTAAATGCTGTATAAGTTTAATCAAGGCAAATGTTACTTCAGTATATCAATTCAGATGGTAAAGTAATTTTTAGCATGCTTCCAATCTGTATTCTATGCCCAAAATAATTTCGTCTGCAAGAATAATGCTTGTTTCAAAAAATTTTACGAAGAAACTGCATGGAATTAACTTTTTGCTTACCCTCTAATTGAATTGAACGTAAACAGTGAACAACGGAATAAGTATATTCATTCGAGACTTGCTGTATGCATGTATGCAAGTATCGGATGACGCATGATGTAGTAACTAAAATTTTGATAACATATTAAACTTTAGAGGCTTGATATGAGAATTATTTTAACGAAGCACGTAGAGAAAGTACAAATCCCTTCGAACTTATGTATTATGTGGTTTGATAGAAAATAGTTACAAAAGTGTAACTTCGTTTTCATAAATAACAGTAGTTTAGTTTAATAAAGATATATACAAGAAAAGATTAAACACAAAAAATGGCACACATGTACAATCTTTCCGTGATTGTCTCTCTGAAACCTGTAGATCTTATTATTGCTGGCAAATTTTTACATAAAGCTTTTTACTTTCACTTGTTTTGCCAGAGTTTTTGGCTTAAGGATCTTCAATTACGTTTAGTGTACCTAATCGTTCTATTTTACTTTAATAATGTTTGTAATTCCAAGGACTTTCTCGAGACAATTTGTTGCTCAAATATTGTGCAAGTGTTTACTTTTACTTAATCTTTACAGACGGTGAATATTAACTCAAACCAACCCTTTGCTCCTGTTTCGAAAATAAGCGAAAACGAGAAATGTTGGCGCTTGAAAGCTACTAATTAGAACGTTTTCAACTCTTCTATTGAAAAAGATGATTTAAATATTCATGCTCAATTATGCACAATCGCCTGTTTACTTTTATTTGTGTCCATTTTGTCTATATTTTTCACCTCTTTTCATGGCTTCGTGTTTAAAGTGAACACTAGTTCCTCATTTAACATTCGAAATTTCAATTAGAGCTAAAGTTGGGTTAAGCTGTGTATTAATGTCACAAATACACGTTTTAAATTACTAACATTGAAAGACGATACATAAATCGTAAGATAGTTACCAGTTCATACATCATAGAACATTATTGAGTAATGCATGGTCAATCAATCATAATCGTCTACACCTGCTTACGTAATAGGTACCTATACTTTTCAATATTCACCAGATGGAGAAATTCTTGCATGGCTTGGTTCAGATTTCATAATTAACTCTAACAATAAGATGATATAATGAAAACTACAGGAAAAGTGAACAGATTGCTAAATTTAATTTCCTTTCCATAGGGGAACTATTTGCCCGAAACCAACCCACAAAACAAACTCATGCATAAATACACGTCAACTTTATCTATTTATCCTAAAACGGAAGACCCAACGGATGCACAAAATGGGTTATATGCTAACAAATAGTGAAACATTGTATCTAACCCTGTTCATTTGAGTACGGTTCCACCCACAGTACGCACAAACACGATTATTTTAAAACGTTAAATCATTCTTGTTATGTAAACAAATCATGATATGATGAGCCAAGATTAGATAGCCAAACTAACTAATTTTGAGTCAATAACGCCACAAATATCATCTGAATTTATGTTTAAAAATCGACACTTGGAATAATTCTGCTTTATCTGAATTGTTTCTGATATCACCATTTCCTTTACGTCTACATTCACAAAATTTTACTTAAAATTTGAAGTAAGGGTGACGCATAGGTAAATTTCCTTTTTCCTGTTTCATCACAACTTTCATTTCCGCTTTTAAATAAAAATAAAATAAAACTACATTTATCCGTGTTTATGTAATTTAATGTGTTTGAAAAGAGGAATCGATTTCATGTCTTCTTTGCAGTTAAATTGGCAAACATAAATGAAACAATAGAAAACTGTTGATGTCTATTCAACAAAACGACATGGCAAGAAAAACAGTATAAATCGATTATGCAGCTATATACTGTATGTCTACGAGGGAAAGCTTTTGTATCTTAAATATTTTACACTTTACTTTGTTTAAATTGATTTTCTGACTGCATTTTGTAGTTTGCTTATACCATCTTTAAAGCTATCCTAAAAACTATTCGTTTTTTAATCTACTTAAAAAACTCCTCTAAATTTTCTATTTCATGTCCATTTTCTTTACAATTCAGCTCACATCTAATAAGAATTACATCTTTGTCTATATGTTGTACAACAAAAACGTGTACATTCTTGTAATTTTCCATGATCATTCAACGTCACTACCCGTCGATCGTGGGGGACTTGCAATCATTTTCATCAATGTCATAACTCATCCAATCACCAACATCATCTGTTGCATTTTCCTTTAATAATAACTATAAAAAGAAAGTACAACTTTAATAAGTCCACGTCAAAATGAATGGACTTGATAGAAAATAACATGTTTTTATCTTTTTATCTCCTTTGGAATCCTTTGTAGTGTAAAGAACTTATATGCAAGAAGCAGAAACGAAAATTCAAAAGACTGAAGCCATTATGCAGTGGATGAGTGCCTTCAAATCTATTTAACGTAACTTTCACCCAACAAAAACTGAGCATAAATATATATATCTTTAATAGCATGTTATAAATAAATAACAGCTAGTTATTTTTGTAAAAGAAGTACATTATTACCACAAAGAAAAATATATATCATTGCGCACTTACAAAAAATAAGTACTATGTTAGAACTGTTTACTAACTGAAACGTGAAAATCGATCCAAATGTTTTCTGCACATTTGTCCTCAAAGTCAACTTGAAACTAATGGAAAGTAGACATCCTTTCCCTCTAGCCTTTATACATAGGTACCAATATAATATGTGCTTTGCACAATGCATCTTATTTTGTGTTTTTGTTTCCCACAAATAACTACAGTTGGACACTTTTCTTTGTTAAAAAATGATACAGACAGAATGAAAAAGGAGAAAGCAAAAGAAAGCAACAGTCAAGGCCTGTTGTGGACCATCACCATCTTTTCCATCATCCCGTGATGTACATAGTTCTTGAGTCATCTATAAATAAAAAACCTAAATGTAAACACCCTCAGCTTATTTTTCTGAGTGAAGTAAAATAAAATAAACTGTTATAAAGTGTTTGAACCAGGAATACGCATATAAACGCATATACTAGTAAAAGCAAACCCCATACATTATTTTGTACGGCCTGTCATTGTCTCTTTTTCGTCATTTTTTAGTTTCAAATACTTTCGTACTACTACTTTGTCTTGAAGAAAAATCCAAGAGACATGTCTCTTTAAAACCTACACAGTTTGCTGTTTTCTTAAGCACTTTCTTTCCCAGTCCAGAGAATGACACGCTGAAAAAGGATAAATTTAAAAGTGATGTGATGGTTGCTTCGTGTTTGTAGAGATGACACTGTTCAAACAGAGCATAAACAGCAGCACTAATGGCAGAATCTTAAAAGTGCTACACACTAACATTTAAAATTCTCCACTGGTTTTAAAAGAATGGAAGAGAAAAGTGAAACTACCGCAGCGCAGTGACGTTGTTAGCCTTCTAGTATGACGCGGAAGGAGTAAATGATATAATTAAATGTACACAAAAGGAAATGTCCATTTTCGTTCGTGAGACGTAAGTACTACTAGTTAAGAAATTTCTGTGACCTTTTCCTTGTTACATAAATGACATTAGGGGAATTAATTTGGAAGCTATTGTCTGAGGATGAATGTGGGTGGGTAAAAGTTTATGGATATCACTGGCACAAAGGCGGAAAAGCCCAAAGCTCACATGATAACGATCCGTATATGCGCACTTTACAAAGTAATTTCATCATTTAGTAGCTAGCAGCAGTACAACAGGAGAAAAAAAGGTTTGGCAACGGTAGCAGCACATTCAGCAGCTCGTCGAAGAAACAAATTGCAAATTGTTGTAAACATTATACTTGGACATGAGTTTGAGTAGTATAGAAAAGGAGGTCTAAACTAATATTTTTTACCAGATTTTTTTCTTCAGAAGTAACTGCATGGGAGGAGAGGATATAAGCTGTCCGTGCAGAAGACTTAACGAGGGACAAAAATGAACCAATTTTATAAATTGAAGATAGATCAATAAGAGAAAAACAGAAAAATGCAGGTAAGGTGAGCATGAGCACCATATTCGTGGTGATATGCTTTTATGAACTATGTATATGTGGACACTCGATTTAAATTTTTTCAGCCAGTATCTTTTCCGGCTGCTTTTTCTCCAAAACCGTTTTAGCTTGAGTGGCATGGCATATTATTCTCATAACATTGTAATCTTCCAATAAATGGTCTCACTTCGCTCATTCTTTCATGCTCCACATTCCCATCAAAAAAAACTTTACGACTTATGAAGAGAGCGCTTTTTCTTTCGCTTTACAAAATAGCCAATTCTCACTGTTTCATTATTCTCAGAAATATAGTGCATATCGTAGAAATTTAATAGGTACTTGAAAAGAAGGACGCGCTGGCTGACGAATTTAACGTGTGAAACCAGCTTTCGCTTGAACTATTTTGGAGCTATATATTCTCTCAAGATTACTCCTTTGAGAATATAGAAAAGTTGGCATCCACTCCAAAAAACAGTTGGAATTTTCCCCGTTTTTCATTTACCTTTTTTGTCGAAATCATCCACATGGGTAAATGTTAAACATATCATAAATGTAAGTAGCTACATTTGCACGGACATATATGTATGTATACCACAGTTCAGGAGGAACTTTCACTATGCAATACATGGATTTAGGTAACATGTTATATTTATTATTATTGTAGTATCCAACGAGCGAGAAATATGAGAAGATTTTTTCCTGTTTCATGAACCATTTCAGTTGCCCGAGCTATCCTGATTTTTTTTTCAAAAATCTTTCTCCATATTGCGTTTTAGCATACCATAACTTAATAAAGCTGCATTTACGAAGGCCTATACGATGGTAGCAAATGCCTTGTATTGCATTTTTGAACGGGATTTGTAACAAATGTACAAAAAAGTTCATGTCCGCTCTCTCCACTCTCTGCTGCATTTATACGAATAATGCAGCATTACACTGACAGTGAAAAATGAAAAATAATTTTGAAAAGGCAAAAATAGAAAAAAACAAATCCACTTTGCTGCTACACGCTACATGTTATTTTTTCTATCACCATTTCATATAAAACTGAATGAATGGTCTAAAAGTACGTACGTATAAATAGCTTTTCAATTTGCACAAGCATACTGTACTGAAGCAGCAGTACGCTACCTTGTTCACCTGTTTCATGTTTTCACAATTCGGGAGGATGTTTGTTCCGCTATCTAAAGTAGACATAAACAAATGCTAGCGCCGCAAAATATGAAAGCTTGTTTTCTCCTTCAGGACTTATATAAATCTAAAATGCATTACTATACATAATGGACAACCATCATATACACTGGTTCACCTTACACCTCTTTTTGTAGTTTATGGCAAATCGGATATGCTCTTTTCTTTTGTCAGTTACACTCATCTTGAAGACAAACCAATGTAAAAATTCTGCCGGTGGAAAAGGCGTAATAATGATATGATATATTGTGGTAGTCCGTGATAGTGTACTGAACTCTGAACCTTTCTTTTTTGGAAGAAAACAAGATCTCCCTTTGGAACTTTCACTCACGAGGCATGTACCCCAACTTGTACACTCAGATTTATCTGATATTTTGGCAATAGTAACGTACTAATATATGATAATTATTTGCCAAACCATTGGGTTCCATGGCCACTCTTTCCTGAAATATCTCACTTTCAATTTTGCTCATACTGCCACCTTTTTTCCATATGTCTGATTAGCTAAAAGCTCGATAAAGTTTTGATGCAACTTTTGATGCAAATATTCATAATTTTTATTCATTTCTACGAAAATTGTAGTATTTCGAAATATTTTAGACGTATTTAAGTCTTGTACGAGTTATGTACATCAAATAAGAAAATACGACTTTGAACGCTCGACCAATTAGTTTATGCGAGTAGGTATTGATATTTTAATATCCAGTAGTAGGAACTTAAGACAACTTATATTTATTACTTTACTAATATACTATATCAGTACTTTCTTCGTAGGTTCTTATATTGTAATACAACGAACTATATGGGACTGTTCAATAAAACATTTTTACCGTATGTTTATTTTTGTAGCTAACTCTTTACAAATTAAACTTTGATGCATTTAAAATATTTTAAAGACTGTACTATTCATATAAATGCATAAAAAATACGAATAATTGCACCAAAGGGTATACAAAACCTTTACGAGCAGTTATCAGATCAGACGTGTAGAAGAAAGGTGGCAGTATTAGCAAAATTGAAAGTGAGATATTTTAGGAAAGAGTGGCCATGGAGCTCAATAGTTTGGCGAATAATTACCTTATATTAGTAGCTGACTATGGACAAAATATCAGGCAAATCTGAGTGTACAAGTTGGGGAACATGCCTCGTCAGTCCAGTTGCAAAACCATCACGATCATTCATGTAAGCACTCTTGTACCACCACCACCAACGAATCTCTATCAGTCAGAAGAAGAGGCCAACAGAAAAGAAATCCAAAAAGCAGGTATAATAATTCCTTAGCCCCCACTGCTACATTATCTACCAACCAACCGCAAGAGCAGCAATTGCACTAGTAAGTAGTAAACCTACTACAGGTCTATGAGAATCACCATCAATTTTTGAAAAGAATGCATTATTATACGGGAGAAAAACGTATGGTGTAATTTATTTCCAAGAAAACGAGCAACCCGCAACAGAAGTGGTAGATATATGACAAGCAAAGTACTTCTCTTGTCACGTCCAGTGTGTATTACATTACAACAAGATGAGCAAGAAGGGCAGGCAGGCACACACTCGGTGCACTGTGGTGTATGATATCAAAAAGTTTGTAGTCCAACTCTACAGGATTTCTCCAAAGTCTGAGGTCACTCTTTTAGGTTAAGATCTTGCAGTTTTGCTTTTTCATCTTTCTCGTTATGTTAGTCCTGTCATTGTGTGAGTTGACTTTTGTGTGAAAGGCTTTTATCCAGCCATCAACTAATTCCCATTCGCTTGCTTCATTGTGTGTTACATTGCCATGAAAAGACCGAAAACTCACGACGTCTTATTTTTGCTGAGTATGCATCATGCTTGCCATTACGCTATTATTTTTATTCTAGCGCTTTTGGCATGTTATATCCCCGTAGGCAGCCAAACAGGAGAATGTTTTTTTATTAAATATTTTTTTATGTTTAACTTCGCTTAGTCCTCTAGATTTAGACATAATTCATAAAATTCAGATACACTAACTGACTGACACATAAACTTAGATAGTGTACAAGTAAAGTAAGCAAAACAAAAACTGTGGACACTTATTGCACCACAAAAACAGTCAGTTATTTATATTTATGACTTTTCGAGTCATTTCCTCTTTGTCATATAATCAGTTTATTACATTACATCACGTATATAAACTAGGTCATAACATCAAGCTAAAAGTGTAAATCTAGATAGAAGATGAGTAAATATGCATTTATTGAACGTATATTTCTGTAAAAGAATATTCTTTCTTCCATGACATGCTGTAGTTCAATAAAAAAAATAGTGAAGTTATTTCTCATGCTTTGTTATAAAATAAATGTGAGCAGAGCTGATTGACCTCCCAGAAAAAAACGATACGAACAAGAAGGATGATGTTAAAATATCATAATGCTCCTAGGCATAGTCGTTTGTAGTGATGTACCAAGTCGCCTCTTAAACAACTGAACAACGGTACACATAACCAAAGAGGATCAGTCAGAACAAGATCATGATGATGATGATGAGCATTCCGTGTCTTCACTCAGAAAATTTCTCTCCTTCGCTTTCACATTTACTGCCGCTAGCCAAGACTGGAACAAAATGCTGCAGACCAACTGTTATACATATCTAAAATACATATACCTATATGAGATATATGTACATACATATGCATTTAATATGAAAAGAAATACACTGCAAAAAGTACACCATCCTCAATTCGAACCTTATAGGTTGTGCATACTTCACTTAACTGAACTAATGATATAATATAATGTCACGAGTACCAACATATCCGTACATTTTTAAACGAAAATGCCATAACCCATTTCTTCATTCAAGTAAAACTCACAAAAACGGAAGGATGATCCACACAAACGCATAATGTTCTCTGGCTCTCCGGTGAGCTATAAATATAACCATGCCTATCTATAAAGATTAAGCATACAATTAGGTAGTATCGTTTTCCGTACCACTCCTCATTTTCAAGATGGGACGGTTGAATGGAATAAATCGGAATATTTTTGGGGTAGATCTATATCAAAAATGGATATCGTATCGCATGTAGTACTCAGACTGAGGTGAAATACAGTGAAAATCCAACATGACATATACATGTACAACAGCAGCAGTTGCTTCTTAGACATAAGAACATTTTGTTAAACTTTACCCACAATCGTTTATGTTACAGGCATAAATGTTACAAGTCTACTGCTACTGCGGAAAAGAATTCCTTCGCTTTTGCTGGCTCAAAGAGAAAAATAGAAACAAATGCTAAACTCACCGTGTTGTCAGCGAGTCATAAATCTGTCTCTCTGTATGTATTGACTTCAACTCATCTGTTTTCAGAGGAAGAAAAAAACACAGTATCGCACGAAGTGCAGTGGTTGCAAGAAAGTGTTGGAAAATCTTTTAGCTACACGGTTGTACTTCTTTGAAGCACACCAATTTTTGGTGTGTGTGTGAAAACATGCAGTTGTACTAAGTTAAGCATGAAGAGCAAAATAACCTGCAGAACATAACTACCTTTGCATCGCGACAAGGGAATTCGTTTCTAGTATTGGTTATAACGTAAAAATATAGTTAAATTTACTTTGCCTATGTAAGGTATTTTTTCTTGAAAAAAATACTGAATACTTTATGCATAATATATTTTTTAGGAGTTAGTAAACCTTTTATGATGATGAAGTCCTTAAATCAACTAGGACTGTGCTGAGTGAAAGTTTTACTTTGTTTATTTTATATCAACTTTTAAAACACGAAACGCGTAGAGTTGCTTGCTACACGCACATGTATTATATACCTCGCTTGCCCATCTCCCATGTAATTCAATTTTATTGTATCTAAAATAATAACAACATATAACATATAAGATGCCCCTTTTTGAAATGTACTTTTCGTAAAGTTTTTCCCGTGTTACGTTTCCCTACGTTTTACTGAAAACTTTATTTAAGAGTATGCCTACAGCAAAATGTGCTCTTTCTATAATTAAGACGAAGCCATTTTCTAGTCTATACTCAAACATCAGATGCTTAAGCTTTATACTATTGCAATATTGACTAGATTTTAGCAGAGAGATTCTCTTAGCTGTTAGCAGGTAAGCCCTTCAGCTTCAGGAATGATGGCTTCAATTTAAAGTTTATGAGTGCGTGCTTTTGTATGTTCAAGTCAAACAAATGTAGAAGTTCAAAAACCAGGAAACTGAAAGTAAAAAAGTTCTCTCAGAATGTTGACATGCGTAGAGAGCCATATATTTTTTTATCAATTCCTACTGAACAGGCGTTTGCAATTAAAGCTTTACGTGGGCGAAATGACAAGATTGTGTTACAACTCGATAAATTGTTATAACTTGACTGCTTTAATTTGCGCGGAAGTGTCTTTTGTTTTGATCATCTTGATTTCGAATTGTGAATTGAATAATTCGAAATAGAGTACAGTGGAATAAAACAAAGGGTATGACTTATTAGAGGTAAATTTACTACTGCACTGCTGGCAAAAATCCAAACACCAAATGGCACTGCTGGAAAAATACCACTTTAAAATTTACAGTGATGTAAGCATTCCATTGACTCTGCACTGCAATGTAAAGAGTATAGAGCCACAGGTATATTATATGGATGGATACTCTATGCTGGTCCACCGAACTGCTCATAAATATTTCCCTGACTTTTAATTAGACATTAGAAAATAAGCTAATTGCCAAGTTGTTCTGTGTATAGTGCGAATTTCCATTAAGTGAATGATAACTTATTGCGTGCATGTTTCGCATGCACACACGACAACGTAACAATATGACTTTTCCCTTTTGTCTGGCAATATAGCGATCTTTATGGTATATTTGGAATGAACAAGGACAATCCAATTAAAACAGGTAAAAAATGTAGAGAAGGTGTGGCAATGGTGGTAGAGGACTGGTGTGAGGCGAGAGGTAATGTATTTCAATATTGCTATTGTCTCAAAAGAATTCACTCTCCGCTCACAACGGCAACGAAACAAGGAAGCAAATAAAATGTCCTGCATGTTCAATACCCATAAAATAGGAAATACGAGGATTTTAAATAGCTCTTGCAAAGTGTTTACTACGTTGTAGTGCACGGCAGTACTGTGTGTCTGATGATGGCGGTGTGATTGTAATTTGGAAAATAACCATTAGCATGTCAAGCCGGTACAGCCCAAACACAGGAACACACATGAGCATATTTCAAGTATTACAACATACATTTCCACTTTTCCAAAAAAATAAACTTAGTTATGTAATTTAAGACTACCTTGAGGGAAACATGAAAAGGCAAATGTAATTTTTTCATGAAACAGTTTTTCCACCAGCAGTATAGTATTTTATTTCCATATGAAAGTCGTGGGATTACCGAAATTTACAACAAATACAAAGTTTTAAAGATACTTCTTGAAAAATATGCCAACTCTAAATTCTTGCTTCATCCAAAAAAAAACTTTCAGAGAATTAAGGATAAACTTTTCAACTACTGCGGGTTCAATACAGCCCATCCATAAATGTCATGCTAAAGGTTTGTATACAATACAAACACACACGATGATAGAAGTGCTTAAAAAATAATGTTACAGTTCCATACAAACTAACACGATACGATGTATAGTAAAGCATGGTAAATGATAACGTACAATTCGAAGAAGAAAAAGTTTCATCTGATTCGATTTTATTTTGTTTGGTTCATAAGCTTTTGCAAAACATTATTATAGTAGTTCCAATCCAACTGTACTTTTTGGTTTAAAATATGTTAATATTGTGTCTTCCAGTAATTAATGCATAAACAAAAATGATAACTCACAAATAGCGTTTTCTATAGGACAATATAAGACAAAAGAATTAGATAAGCTTTTTATAAGGTAAATATTTGTTTGAATGTGCATACGAGGAAGCATGTTTTTTTAGTGATTTGACATTAATTACGACATTTCTTCAAGTTTATGATTATAGATACTGGCGAATTACATATATCATAAATTTCATAAATAATACTTATAGAATAGTTAGTAGTACAAGTATATATATAAATCTTTCATGCACAAGATTTCGGTTTTTAACGCTACAATTCAAAATTAAGTAATCTTATTTCCTTTCTAATAAATCCAATTGTACGGATCGGTGTTTTCTCAGATGTTCATAACGTTGACATTATTGGTATACTTAGAATTTAAAGCTTTTGCATGTCTTTTGTCCTTCATAGTGATTGTTGTGAATATCAATTTGAAGAATACATCTGTAAATATTCCGCCTACAACAAAACTGTCAATATCATAGAATACAATAGTATAGATAGTATAGAATAATATTAAGTTTCTAATATGCGGTTGAAGTCAAGAATAAAATTCACTTTTTCCCATCTAAATGTAGTAAGCCTCCGCATGCAAAGAAAACGCCTGGCTAAAATGAAAATAACTGCCTGGCTGGTGAAAAATCATTCGATTGTATTGTAGCGTAGCAAAGAGGTATATTTATTCTATGAAACTATCGGTGAAGCACAAAATAAACTTGTGTGCTGATTGTTATGATGAGCTATTGCCTGCAGTTTCTTTTTGGTTGTCTGTCACACAGGTTTGCAGAGTCTAAAACATGGAGAAATGAGATAAAAGACATCAAATGATACACACGATACTTATATTTATACATCATATTTATATAGAAACGAGATAGATATCCTAGAATGGATAAGCACTAGTACCAATTATTTATTCATGAATGGAAATATATAAATAAAAGCCTAGCTTCTTCATACCCCACTGGGAAAAGAACTAATCTCATACATATTCATTTTATCTTTTTGAGAGATCTGTCATTTATAACAAAAGCAGAACGCGTATATATAAGCACACGTATTTTGAAAACATCGCATGTCTACTCACAATCCATATATTTCCTACAATTAGACATACATACATCACACCATTATGTTCATTTAACGTCAACTTTATGTGTAGTAAATGAATGTATATGTGCCACTTGTTAAGCTAATGTTATTATTCGCATTATGTCACATGAGAACATTTCTCCACATCCCAATTGAATTCCAGTGCTAACCAGAAAACCTCATTTCTACATACGTAATAACGTATAATTCCAAAAAATTAACCAGAATATATTAAAAATACTTGCACTGCTCGTGGTTATACTCACATCCAAACTGCTCATCATATTGTAAGAGCCATACCTAATTGTACCATTGGATCGCAAAAAAGTGCAATGGTATCATTTTAATAAATGGTACAAATGAAACGAAGGATGTTGTTTGAAAATATGTCTATTTATCTACCCTTATTCTTCTTTTCTAGCGTACAATGATAAAAGCTTGTTTTCTGGATTCGCCTTTCCCTAGCTGACTGGCACATCGTATCACACACATTAGATTGCGTGCATTTGCGTTTATAACTATGAAGGATACGGGAAGTTGATGTGAGTAAAGAGTAATGTCAGCCAGTCACTTGCACAACTAGACAAATTCGCTTGGAAATGGTAGTCGACTCAAATAATGTGGACGAATGTGTATAATAAACATAAAAAAATATTTCCTAACTTTACTGAAAGTATGCACATATGTATGTATGAAAAACAAAATGCACATATTCATTTCCATTTCAACATGATGATGAAACAGCGTTTATCTCTATTCTGCTGTTTATTGAGAAGATAATAGCTTACAAGAAAGATGAATTATTTGTTAGTCAGTGTCATCACAGCATCCAGTGTAGTTTGGCAAACAAAAAGGATAATCAGCAGGCTTTCATGTTCACTCGTTTCCGCAAGAACAATAGCGTTAAAAATTCATTAAGCTTATATAACATAAAATGAAGAAATCCGAAATACGAACAATATATTTTGTTATAACACTTTTCATGTTGATGATGAGTTTGTAGAGGGTACACAAGGCTTTTATTCTATTTTGTGAAACCATCAACTTTGAATGCTATTAATAAACATAGCATAAACTCATCCTGTTGCTTTCACCATCTTATCCCACACTAGAAGTGCACGAGACCACCTTAGCATTGCATTAGATGTACTATTTATAAACGTTTTTGATATCAGACTATCCAAATAAAATGTTGCGACCTATTCAAAGTTTGTTACAGCCAGCTATTATTTTGTTTGAAACTTTCACTGGAAACTATTTTCATGGTATCTTAACTCCAAACTTATGCAATTTTCAGCTTATCATAAAAACAGCAAGACAGTGAGCAGAATATAAAGAAGAACCAGTAAGTTTATTTGATTACTGCTGAACTTTCAAAGAATCTCATTTTTATGACATTTGCAAGTACAAGTTTAGTCAAATACCCTGTTTAGAGTGTACACACTGATAGAAAAATACCTATATGGAATTGAATAAGTGTGCTCATCCATTCTATGTCTTGATATGTATGTGTTTTTGGCTACTTAGAATTCTGAAGTAGCCCAAAGAATAAATATTAGAACTATGAGCTTTGTCCTCCGGACTGTTTTTCAAGTAGTACGTTTGTATAAATCCAATTCTAAAATACATGGGTAGTTACCCGATACTAAGGACTAAATTTAGTAACCTCTCTACTTAATTTAGGATGAAGACTTTTTTTACTGTGTTTACTGTGTTCTGACCCCTGTCTTTATGATACTTTTTGGACACTTTTTTGTATACTTAAGGAAATCTATTTTCAAAGTTATAATGGTAACCTTTCAATGATTTTATATGGCGATCGAATTGAGCCAGTAATATGATACCCTAGAGGCCACTGACTGCGACTTCCTTTTCAATTATTTGTGCGGCTACTCTATTCGATACTTACATTCATACTTTATTTTCACGTAAACTTGCTTACCAAACAATTTCCTTCCGCCTCTTTGTTTATATTTTGTACCGGACCGGATTCGGCTGATTCTTTTATTAGCTGAAGTCTTTTCAAAAAATAAAGAGAATTACACACATACCTACATGCATGGCGATGTAATTTTCTTCGAGGTAAAATTACATACGTACTGGTACCCTGTTTTGACCTTACAATATAATTTTTAATTTTATACACAATATACAACATACGTAGGTACATAACATATGTTTACGTATATATGCAAAAATGTTGAATCAATACCATGACTTGACACTATTAAATATTGTTTTTGATTTAAGACTATAGAAACAAACTGATATTTCTCTAAAGTAAGCCAGGAGAGTTGATACAAGCAGGAAAAGGTTTTAACAATCCTACTACTATTGTTATTCTCTTTCATGGTTTTTGCTCAAGGTCCTTTCGTACGTAGCATGCTGCCACGAGGTTATTATTATTAATGCAGCTACTATCGCATTAATCCCAACTATAATATTATCATAAGCAAATATGAGTACCGTTTATTTTTAAATGTGTTTTCTCTTTTAGTTACAATAAGCCTTTGACTTGTATGTACCATGCGAAAATGCAGAAAATATATTTTTAGCGTACGAATTTTACCTCCGCTTTCACTAACCAATCTAGCTTCAAAATTGATTAAACTGCAATTCGATTGATAAATTTTAAAAAATGAAAAATTAGGCATTTGAACTCCTTTAGCTATTGATTATCGAATTTTTTAAAATAACGACGGTTAGAACTCGGTTAGCTATGAGTGTATTTGGGCATAAGGAAACATTGTAAACCAAACGCTAACACATCCTCAGTTGTGCTAAACGTCGATAGATTGAATTGGTACAGAACTCACAAAAAATTCATATTAAATTACATGTAACAACGTAGCATAAGTAAATATGCCTCTAACTATCACGAACAGACTCAAATAAAGAAAAAAACTACACTTGGGAAAATAATGGAGATGGATTAATACAGCTGCGAACTTTTCCTGTAAGCTGGCTTAAATATTTAGGGCGAAACAAGGGTATATACCTATATGAAGCAGTGCACATTGTATGCATCTATTTAATGTACATTATGCCCTGTTGGTTGCCAAACCTGGAATCGATTTTCCAACCTGGTTCATTGGATTGTTTGATTTTTGCTTGTTTTCGGTTATCTACCTTAATAGCAAAGAATTGAGAGTAAATTCATTCCGGTTTCTGTTTGGTTTTGATTGCGGTACTGAAACAATATTATATGTAAGAGAATACCAAGAATAATATACTCATTCTAAGTATATTTGGTTCCGGAGCCTAAAGCTTTTCTGCGTCCCCGGTATTTGTTTCGCATTTTAACCAAGAATTTTTTGAATGTGCCTGTTTGCCTCTAGCTTTAATAATAAAAGAACTACTTAAATGCAATGCACTACATGTTTTAGTTGTGAAGCGAAAAACCCTCGTCGTGACAGAAATTATTTATGGGCATAAGATGAAAAATAGAAAAATTCACTCTAATTGTAAGAGAAATTTCGTGTGACTTGAGCTTCAACGTAGGCATTTTTCTTTCTCGTAGATTAACATGCTTGTAAGGAATAAATTCAAGGCGGCGACGGCAAAGGTCAAATTTTTATGCATCTACTACTAACAAACACAAAAGTTGGAGTCCAGAGAAAGCAGAAACACAAAAATACCATTGCATACTTTCTTTTAGAGAAGATTAATGTAGTGGTGATGAAGAAGGCGATTGGGAAACGCACCTTCAATTTATCGGAGTTATTTGCTAGAGTAAATCATTTATAGAAAATACACCTTAAAAGTAGATGTAGGTATGTATGCACATTTGTACTTACATATATCTTACAAATCTACTTATCCGTGTAAAATCTAATAAACTTTTCTTACATAAAATAAAGTGATATAAATAGAAGTTTTTACATGATATAGACTTTGAATCCACATACGTACATATATTTTACTTTATTTTACTACACGAGAAAAAAAAATAGTTTTTTTGCATGCATAATGTGTCATGAAGGAGATACTTCGTATTTTTAGCAACTTTAGGGTTCCCTTGCTCAGCACGCAGGCTTCCCTTACCTGGCAGCTACGCCACTCGAAGAATATGATACGGAGCAAAATAACCTACAACATATCATGCCAGTAGTAGCTTTATGATATACTGTGCATTGAAATGAGTTTTTTTTTTACATGAAATACGTTCTAGCGTCATGTTCTTGTGTTCGTACTGTTATTTTATGTGTACTATTTTCTTGGACATGTATATTATGACAAAAAGTAGGACTCCATGTCATTGCCATTTATTTTAGATGCTAATAATATTATATTATTTGTGTACTATGATGAAAATGAAAAATGTAGGCAGCATATCCAGCTGAAAAATTGCTTTTATCAATGCGAGTTCTCAAAATCTAATATATATGTCACGTATCGTTCGTCTTCCATCAAATTACTTATATGTCGAAAGACAAATGAGTTTCTTGCATAGCATAGAAAAAATGCGTACTGTAAAGAAAAAATCTTATTATAAACAGTTCTGAGTATGAAATAATCATGTATTAGGTATGTGCGAAAAGAGGAAAATGCATATAAAAGTATTGATGAAACTTTACACAAAAAGCAAACAGAAGATGACATGACAAGAAGACAGTATATAGACTAACGAAATCAAGAGTGTTTTTCCAAAGAAAGTGATCAGCGATGTGACGAAAGGCAGGTGGTTTGAAAGTAGATCTTACGAAACAAGTAATTAGCATGTTAATACGATCGACATTGTACACGTTAAAAAGTTTTCTGTTTATTATACTATTTTTTATGATTCTGTTGAATGAAACATTAGGTGATGATAAGGATAAAAATAAAATATTTTTTAAATTTAGTACTTTGGATATAGGAGCAGTAAAATAAAAATTGCGAAATTTGGTTCGCATACCTATTTAGTTTAAAACAATCTTACCTATTTGTATTACATACGTCTCGAATCAGAAACTGTATCCTTTTGAAGTACATAAGAATCAACAGTCGTGCTCTTTTTATTGCACGGGTTTTAAGAAGGAAACTTAGTTTCTCATTGTTCATATACAAATAGCGTGAATTTTTATCATGCTACATTTAATCCTAATGAATATTCAAAGAAGTATTTATGTACGAACGAAGTTAGTTGGACTATAAATTAATATGCAATATTTACAATGTACTGACACATATACACATACAATGGTCAGTTCAAGATTACAATGGAGAAAATTATGAAAACTGTTAAAATTATAAGATCAATTGCTGATTTAAAATAAACAAGTCTAACTTTTATCACAGAAATAGATTCACATTTCAGCATTTCTGTCGTAACTTAAATCGTTCCATTTCATTTCATTAAAAACCTCTTTATTTAATCTTTTAAGCTTATGAACATATATAAGCGTTACTTATTTATGGTTTTACCACAGTTTTATCTTTGAACAAAGTGCACTAATTCAAAGTCATAAATTTACAACAAAGACGACAGTGAAAAGACGCAGTTATGTCCGCATTCACCAGCTTTAACCTTCTGATAATTGTAATACTGTCTTTAAAAGTAACCGATTAAGTTATGCAGAGAACACCTAAGTTTTACTCTTGATAGTTTTTTTTCTTTAAAACTTTATGCAGGAACTTTTGGTGCTCAAATAAGTTTACATAATCGGCCCAGCTTAAAACATACATATATTGCCAAAAGGAAATTGAAAGCCCAAAAGACGAAGATGAAGAAGGCTTGAAATAGCTTTCTTTTCTTAAGTGTTTAACATTCTTTTGAACAGAATATAACTAAATGAGAAAACTTAAGTGATATAAATACGTAGATGTACCTGTTTACGAAGACTAAAAGAAGAGCTTTCTTTTTCTTTCAAGAGAAATTGACTTTCTCTCTGTGTAACTTGTCCTCCACGAAAACTATCCGCGGTGTAGTTAGCTGCGTGTCTACACGGTTTGTTGAAGCGTCGCTCTCAATCTCATTTCTACAGCTCTCTATCTGGGCACATAAATTATACACCCAAACGACAGATGGGACTTCATTTAATAATGTAGGTGGTTATGTGAAATAGGTGTACTCCGAATAAGTGCACTGACAAGTCAAGGCAGCTATTCTCGGAGGCAGGCCAAAAGCTTCATGCCTTCGTAAAGTAGACTTTTTTTACATTACAAAAGCTTGCCTCCATCACTTCACATATCACGCTGACTAAATAATCTTGTACTTCTGTGACCTAATTGTGAATGATTGTAAAGCAGAGATGAAAGAGTTTAAAAGAAGCCTGTAATGTAAGTAGTCCAATGTTCTTTCTCTTCCAAACAAACTTTTTCTATTTTTTTCTTTGCCCACCCGCCCAAATCATTGGAGAGGACATTTAGAAGTCTAGAACTAAGTTAAAATTTAATACCCAAAAGCCTGGGAAAAGTGGAAAAGCACTCCCATAGATAATTTGACCCCATGCAAACGCTGGAACTTTTGGAAAGGGTAAAAGGCAGAAAGAAAGTATTATTTTTTAAATTTTAACTCATCAAGGGATACAAACAAATATACCCAAGAAATAAAATTTATACTTTAAAAGTTAACGTTTTCAGATTAACTATTTAGTTGTATGTAATTGGAAGATTTAAAAGAGCCTTTTAAAAGAGAAAGTTCTTTATATATAGCTCTTGTATGTTTATGTATGCACATATATGAGAACTAAATTGACAATTATCTTAATTGAGTTAAATTACAAATTAAAAGTCATCACATGATGAAAAAATACGGGTATACCAGCAGCCGAATTTTAACAATAAATTTTTTTGTGTTGCATTGCTTACCATGGCTGAAGAACGTTTGCAAGAGTATGCCGGCGCGACCGAGCGAATCTAGTGTGGTACTTCTGCAAGTCGACTAAACTTCCACGTTCTCCTTGCATATTGGATTCTGTTTCTTGGGATGTATTTGTTGAATAAAAAGAAAATTATTTTCACGACGATTTTAAGATGAAATCGGTTTCGGTTTTATATCAGTAAACTATCAAAAAATGATTTTACACATTTCAGAAGTCAAAAAACAACAACACCGCACCAAGAACGTGCTAAGTAATCGTACCGCTATACAATCTATTCTTCATAACTAATAAACTAACTAAGCTATTGGAACACATCACTATATTTTTCACATTATCCTCATGTTTGCTATTTTAAAACTGTTGCACAAAAATCACATTAAAAACCATACTACTTAATCTCACGTCATTTCACACCTATTCTCAGAACAATGTGTGAAATTACATTTAAAAAATTAATAAAGTAATAACTCAAGTTGGTAGAACATACATTTTACACATGATGAATTTTTTCAGTCTGTAATAATAATTTTTACTTATTATCGAGCTGACACTGTTTTCATGAAAATAACTCCTTCATGTTATTATTTATTTCTTCAATAACTATAAGCGTTTATCGTAAAAAACGGTTTTGAAACTACATACATTCAAAACATGTCTTAATGGTTGTTGCCGACCATTATTTTACCATTGCCTTACTTATGATTATTTCGTTTACCGAAATGGTCCAATCAATCTTAACATTATTTTCTATAATTGAACTTAATTGAAGCAACACCAACATTTTCTTTGCTTTCGCAAAATTTCCTAGATCTCAATCGTGCATTTCGCTCTAGGTTCCGCAACAAACTGCACATTTGCTTCTCACATTATCACTGAAATAATGAGTGTGAAGATAATAAAGCTTTTGTTGTTATTTGACTGTTTTTTACTGCGAAAAGTGAATAGCTTAGTACATCCTAATAACCCGCAATGCATACATAACAGTAATGATGCGAAATTCAGAGCTGATGCTCTTCCGTTGTCGGCCGATGTAATAATATACTTTGTGTGTGATGCAATTTTTTAAAAGTTTTTTAATAGTCAGGTTTTGCGGCTGTCTACCTTTCGATATTTTTTCATACACACATATATATATATAAGCACAAGGTGAGATTGTGAATTGAGGCAGTAAAGTGTATGGTGTATATGGTGCATGAACCACTGCGCTGTTTTGTGAAACACGAAAACTGGAGCTAGTTAAAGTTGAAACAGCTGCATGCAGAAGATAATCTCATTACGCCAAAGTTTATCCAATATAATAAATAGAATATTACCATCATAATAGTTTACTACTACACAACATCAACTTTAAGGATTAAACTAAACTGTCCGCAAAATGTCCTTCCAACAAACACCAGACTATTAAACCAAGCGTTTCACATTTAACAACTGTACAACAGCCATATAGCAGCCATAGTTGTGGAACAACTTGTGTTACTTTTTGATGTAACTACCTACATTGAAATTGGGTAGGTTGTTGTTGTGTTGTGACTGGTTATGACATTTAATTTACTGAGCTACACTTACGAAAACTTTTCACTGTTTCATTTCAGCCACAAAATGGTAGAATTAAACCTTTACGAATTTCGTTTACAATAATTGCTCAAATGTACTCGTCATAGTATACTATGTGTTACCAGTAAAAGTGAAACAAAAACAGTTGTATAGTCATTTCGTGAGAAATGTTGCACAAAACATTAATTTGTATTGTGGCCGTTGTGTTGTTATTTTCGGAACATAAGTAACAATAGTTTTGTTTTCATTTAGGTATAAAACGTATACGTATGTAGATTATTTTGAAAGGATCGACTAGATTATAAATGAGACATCATGTGTCTATTAGGAAGAATCCTCTAAGCAGAAAGCGTACACTTTTGTTGTAGGAGTTGAAGTTGAAAGAATGGTTCCCATTCAATAGATGATAATGGTAATACTTGTTGCTGGCTTTTTAGCTCAAGTTCTCGGTTTATTATGCTGCTGCCGTGCTTCTCACTGGAAAATGGAATGAGTCGTTGCTAGTTTTTTAGGTAAAATATTATTACTATTAAATGGAGATAAGCTCGTTAAAATACTCTAATATTCACACATTTTCATGGTCTAGAAACCTTAATGTGCATGTTTGTGTTTATAATACATTCAGAAATTGTTACGTTGCGTGTTTAACAAATATCTACGTTTTAGTTTATTTTTTCACTTAAACGTTTCTTCATAATTGGCAAGCAGTCCTGTGCGACCATATCTGTTGCATTTTCTCAATAACCAAATCACACAATTCCTTGTTTTAATATCTATTCATTAAGAAGAACCACAAAAAGCGATCATTTTTTATTTTTTAGAGTTCTTGTTCTATTTTTAATTCACTTTCACTACAAAATAAAAAAAACATTTCAACTCTGTTTACAAGCCAAGTTGATGTTCCTGTATATTTAAGTTTGACAGGATACAAAATGCATTCTTCAGAGTTTTTATTCATCCATTAATTCAAGGTTTCACGTTTTGAATCCAATATAATATCATTGAGAGAATTGGAAAAAATGTTTTTCTGGCATGTTCCTTCACTCGTGAAAAATGAGCCGATTTGTCAAAGTAGTGCAGCAAATCGCAATAGCTTTTATTTTGGGCCAAATACTTTTTATTTCCCACGAAAATGAGTACACGATCAAGTCGAAAAAGGAAAAGTGCTATACACATACAAATAGCTAATATTGCTTAAAGAAGAAACGTTTTACCCAAATTGGTTTGGAGTGGAGTTTTCAATTCAGGTATGGTGGATTGGAAACGTATGCACACTTGATCTTTATGTATTTCCTTTTAGAATTGGCTAGTTTAATACTAAAAACGCACAATACATACATATGAAGCAATAGTAGCAGCAGTTGTAGTATTTTTATATTATCAAAACTCTTCCAAACTATCAAATATTGTACTACAAACTACCATCACCGTCTCCACCACACCGACCACACAGTAGTGCACACACGATAGAAAAACTTGGGAAACCACTTATTTCTATTAACTCAACAGGGTTTGTACGTTTTTTCAGAAGAACAAGTTGCACACAAATACAGATTTTGAGAGAGAGAAAAAAACTAATCTTGTGCAATTGCTCCTGCTTCTCATACAGCTCTCTGCAGTTCAGTTTCATTTGAACTTTAGAACACCTGAGCTCTTATATTACTTGTGTTCCAGTTCCAAAATATAAGTATAAGTAGCAGGAAAAGACGTGTGTGTGTGTATGTTACGTATGTATTTAAAATGTTCCAATGATACTATTTGCTGGTAAACTGTTGATGTTGCGGTTGGGGTTTTGTGGCTATTGTAGGCGACTGCCTAAACACACAGCATGTAGGAAGATGATATATCTGATACACGCACAACACTCGACGCATGGAACACTTTTATTATTATTGTGAGAAACATACAAGCATTCAAGACTTAATTTTGAAAAAAACGTCAACATGAAAAACTATTTTATTTTTGTTCAATTTTTTCCTCTTTGCTTCTCTTTTTCAAACTTTGGTTTTTATTTCATTTTAGTTTATTGAATACTCAGCTCAACAGACCAACGAAAAAGGGGGAGTTTGAGAGTATGCAATATTTTCTCACTCTCAACTCTCTCAGCCAGTCTTGTCTTTTATCATAAACAATTTCATCAATTCTTTCTAGTTTGCGGAAAAATTCTATTTGTTCTTGGATTTTGTTGATAGAGTTTAGAACATGGAAATTCATGGAAGCAGAATGGATTCACGAACGAAAAAACTTTTTTCTCTTTTCATTTCACTGAGTGTGTGTTTTCAAACTGTGAAAACTGGGCGAAAAGAGATGGAAACAGGAATATATGAAAAACTTGTAATTTTGCTCTAAAGTCTTAGATATATTTTCTTTAAATTTCTTCCTCTTGCTGCTATTTTTCAGCTGTGTCATAGTCAGTGGTATGGTGGTGATCAATGTATCTAAACAGTGTTACAAGCTTCTCATAACTTACGCTCAATACCTTTGTTTTTTTTATGT
>JAQFXM010002329.1:0-25395 GCA_034693345.1 Entomobrya multifasciata
TTTCTAAAAAGGGATCCAACGGAGGCCAAGATTTGAACCTGTGTTTCATTCATTTGCATACTTTACTTTTATAAAAGTAGATAAGCGATCAAATATAAATTTGTTTTTTGTGACAAATTGATATGTCCATGAAGACGTTTTCCTTTTCCTGTCATCTTGCTTCCAACTATTTTCAAGAGTTATTTACTTTTCTACTCTCAAGTGTCATGCTTCTAGCTTGGCTGACTGCTCATGAATATGCGAAAAGTTTTCTTTAGAAGATCATGACGATGATAGTTTGAAAATAATATTCTGTGGGAAATGTGATATTATTATGATTCATGGTAATGGTAATTTCTAAAACCGTATTAAATGTATGTATGTATGTATTAAAGATTGTCGTCATTACCTTGCCCTGTAATGAAAAAAGTCTCGAGGTTTTTTGGTCATTATAAAAACGACGTAGTTTACAAAACTTTTGAAATGTGTGTACACAGAGAAAAGCTGATTAGATTATAAATGTTAGACGATAATGATCAGTTTTGTGTAAATATTTATAAATAGAAAAATCTTGTATAAAAACGTTAGATTATGCCTATAGAACATAATGAAATTTTGGTCTGAAAGGCTTTTGTAAAGCAAACCGCAAATTTAAAAAATTACATAACATTCATGATAACTTTTGATCTTTCTGCGTACAAATCTGAAATCAGAGGTTCGTGGGATTCCAAATATACATTTTCAAGAACTAGTCATGATTCATGATACATCTCACTATTTCTCTTACTTTTAACATTTTTATTGCGTAGTTGAAAACAGAGTATTTACAATGAATTGTTATCCATTTCATGAATATGCAAAATACAAACATATTTTTTGTAACTTTAAAACAAAAACAGTGCAAATGTCGCTTCCTCGATTTCAATTAGACGCTTTGAAGGCATCACTGATCAAAGTGGCATATTATGCATATATGTGTATCTCTGTATCTTTTCAACAAGTTTCTCGGATAACTCGACCTTACACGAATTTCCTTTCCCTTCAAACTGTAATATATTTGTACTTCACTTTTCACATTTGTTGCAAACACAAACTCAAAAACACATCAAAATTACATTTCCGCCTTTCACATACAGACATGCAGTTTTCCCTGTTTGTATTTTATAAGAGTCAATAAAGCATGAAAAGAAAACATATCGTAGTCCTATTAACCCTGTCTCTGTGTCTATACCATAAATGTTGTATGCTTAACGTTTTTATAATAAGAAATGTATATATTTTAATCATATCTGGTCTACATATCCAATAATAAAACCTGTATACCTATGTACATTAAACAAACAAGCTATTAGGTCACCACACACCATAATAATCTAAAAAACTGTAGACAAAAAAAGGAAAATGAAGGCTACTTATGTATCCTCTTTTTTGTAACTGCAGCCATTGTACATATACTCATCAACAAGAACATCATCCTCACACATTCCAATTCTCCACATCATCAGTTCGCTGGCATTCTTTTGTCTTCAAGTTGTTATACTTTTTTTGTGCGATTTTCGAACTTTTTTTTGTGTTCCGAGACAGAAAAAAAGTTTTCCTCTTCATATCTCTTTTCGTTGATACGGATGTAAAGTTGTTGCCGTTCTTCCTTTCGTTTTGCTAATAAGCAAGAAAAAATGGTGTTTGGCTTGCAGCATATTTTTTCGCGTTTAGTTCCGATAGAATGCTCGGGAAAAGTGACTAACGACAATATATGGGAGATGAGATGAGAACATGGAGTAAGTATGCAAAACTTTTAAAAAAACGTCTGTGTATGATAATGAAAGACACGAAAAAGCGTGGGATTAGGATAAAATTTCAGGATATTACTGCAAGCCAAAAAATATATATCTCTGGCGAGTCTGTTTATAATCTTATATTATGTCTTTGAAGATGAAGTTGATTTCGAACTGAGTGGATGCATTTGCTTGCTTCTCTGATTCAAGATGAAAACAAAACTAGTGTAGAATAGAGAAGCAGTCGTTGCACCCAGAAGTAAAAAAGTTGGATGGAATACCGGCCGGAATCCAACGAATGGTGGTAGTGGTCGAAGTGGTGGTGGTGAATGTATAGTGGTTCTATTCTAATTGCTAAATACAAAAGTTTGAAAGTATTTCGGACAAAAAAGTTTTTCTGTTCCAGGGACATAAATCTTGCCTGTAGTAAAATAATATTTAACACTTAAAAATAAAAAGTTTTATTACTTCTTTGTTTTACTGGTACTGAGATTTTGTGACACTCTCGGTTTTATACGGAGAAATTTCGCAGGTAATATTCTTATAAATAAACCAGTATAATAAAAAAAAGTTTGCTTGTTTTTATTACAGTTTTGAGGTGGGATGCATTTTCGCGAGAGACAATAAGAATAGTGTCATCCTTTCAATGTCAAAAGGAAAAAGCGTATCTAATTCCAGGCATGTTTGCCTGGATTCCAAAGACAAAATGGAATGCATTGCTTTTCCAAGTTATTCTGAAATTTTGTTTTCAAAACTAGGCATATATAGTATTGATTTCATATGAGAAATAAAAATTGGGAATTTCCAAGCGCATTGTAATTTGGTTTAGAATGTTACGCCAAGGTCATGATGACGATGGCGCAGTCAGTCATGATGAGTCAGATCATTAAATAAATTGAGCTAGTTAGATATCATACTACTACAGCGTGATAGATTTGAAAATAGCGATATTTGAGTTGAAATTGAAAGGTTTTTCACATAGACTCATCTTTTTAAAATTTCTGTCATGTAACAACGTTTTTCAAAGTTCTGTAATTTAGAAACTTGTAGTTTATACACTTTAATTTAACTTCAATCACAACAAAAAGCTGAAAGAAAGGCTAGAAGAATATTTTCATGATTGAAAATCTATAGAGTTAAAAAAGTGAAAGTATTAAAAAGTTTTCATTGTCTTCATTTTAATGAACTTTTTTGGTTGTACCAACATGCTAAAGTCAAAACTACATTCTTTAACTTCAGGACATTGTCAACTCTGCGGTACGGTACAATCGGATCAGTATCTTTTTATATGCCACGTTTTATTTTTATTGGCTTCATTGGTAGAACATGATTTTAACGAAGTTGAACGACTTACTCATAGCTGACCTGACACCTGACATTATGTACTAGATATATAGGGTTCAGTCGTGGGTAGGTAGTGGGTGTGGGTATTCTCCATCCTGTCACATTTCTTTAAAAAGGAAGTAGAAGAGATATAAAAGGATTCCAAAGAAAACTATCATGTTCACTAGCCATCTTTGTTCTTGGGATAAAATTCCCATAATATCCTATTCCATTCCAGTTAAAGCTAACCGGTGAACTCTTCTTTTGAACTTTGTTTCTGTCAAGTTGTAGTAGGGCTTCAAACGTACGATTTAAATTTTCGTAGAATTTAGGCCATTAGTGTAGCATGCATAATGCAGCAATGAATTATAACGTAACGAAGTGTGTTTCTGCTTATATAATAACGATTAAACTACATCCCAGTTTTATCTGTTCCTCCATCATTTTAATAGGAATAGGCGCATTATTACTAATGCATGTATTTCCATTATTCCATCTAATGGCTTATGTCAGAAAGAGACAAAGTTGTACATACATACGCATACTAACTTTGTAGGCAAATCCTTTTCAAAGGAAAAGGAACAATCCTCAGTTATCTTTGTCCTCCCTCACTACTTTGAATTGATTTAGATTTTACAATACAATGGCCTATTTTCTTTCATTTTATGTGGAAACTCTTTTTTAAGCATATTCATGTACAAACAATTCATTTGATATCAGGCATGGAACAATGTGACATATGGCAATGAAAAGATGTCTAATACATGCCTACAGGGTACACAGTATAATGCCCAGAGGAAATGCAAAATAATGATGATATTGAGAAGTAGAACATTTTTTGCGAATTTACTTTCACGGACCCGAGGGGCGTCATGCTGTGTTTACCTTTCTAGACGTAACGACGTCGGCGGCCTATTTTTTATTCTTCTGGGGCACTGGTTTAGTGCAAAAAACGACAAAAACTGCACAATAGACCAATTATACTTAAGTCGAATGAGGAAAATGACTGCTTTTATTATGAAAACGTAGAGTTTGCTTGTTTTTCTCTTTGTGAACAGTTTATATAGTCTATAGCTAATTTCTTTAATGGTAGACATATCACAGGAGACGAGATCTCTTGAATTTTTACTTATAAATAACCTCTGTATTTACTTATTATGCAAAGAACCTTCGTTCATTAAGTTTAGCGTTTTTACCACCACACTGCCATTTTTCCATTTTATCACGATTGTGTATGGAATACTAAACTGACTCAGTCGTCTTAACATGTTTCATTCAGAGTCACTGCTGAAAGTAGATAAAAACAAATATACTGAAAGGGAAAGAGTTCGCAATTTGGTTAAGATTTGTCGACGTCGACATGGGTTTGTACTCCTGCTCTTTCGTAGATGATCTGTATCAAATGATTTAAATTGGCTGGTGGAATGAAAACACTAAAAGCAACGTAGAATGGAGCAAGGCTTTAAAGAATCAAGCACAAAGTACTGCAGTTCATGAGCGAATTTCACTTGTTCTGAGAATTTCCTTGCGAAATTGACGGTCTGGTCTGACTACTGCAGTGTGATAACAACACACACAACAAGATATACATCAGCTTTCCATCTCTTCGCAGATGAAAACGATCATCGTAATATAAACACCTTCAACTACTTCTACTGATGTAAAAGACGCAGATGTGTTCAAAAACCAAATGTGTGTAATAAAATTGCTTTCGATTTATTCCCTTTTTATCCCCAAGCAAATACTAACACCAGTTGGCTGTCTAATTCAGAGCACGAGTTTAAGATTTCAGTGAAGAAGTAGCAAAAGCTGTTACATCAAAATCAACTTAAACCTTATCAGCCTCTATCTATTATTTCTCTTTAAAGAAATAGCCAGTGTTTCGATGATACATTGAGGATTCAGTCTAGAAAGTGCAAGTAAAAATGTACCGAGAAGCCGAGCCACTTGACTCAGGGGATTTTTTTTTTGAGCAAGTCGATATTTTTCTGCATTCAATGCATGTCTTACACTTTCATGTAATCCGATTTTGTGGGCTAAAAGCAAACTTTTTCTTTGCAAAATATACATCACACTTGGATGCTCTTTGAAAGTGGAGCTCACACAGGAAATTCAAAGTGAAAGGTGTATGCACGGTGTGTGTATATAATAGTCTGTCGATTAAGCCGGCCGGAATGGCAATAGGGTGTAATCTTCTGTTTCGCACATGAGACTATAGAGATTCATGCGAGCTTTTTCTCTTCTTACTTCTTGATGTTACCCTAACTAGCATGCCATGGTGTGCTTATTTTCGCACAGTAATTGGCATGTTTAGTATGGTTTGGCGGTAGTGATGCGGTCTTGGTGTGACGCTGGTGCCCCCATTACGTTATGTTCACCCTGTTTAATATTTTGGGAGGTAATGAGTATCGGCGTGTGCGTACAAGCATTTTCTGCAGATAAAATTGTATATCAAAATATTCTATAAGAATCTAAACATGTTTATTCGCATTGTTATTTCCAAAAATTATGTAAACAGTCAAACACATCTGTGTAGCTTGCACTAATGTAGTTAAGTTGTAATAATGATATTCTTTGAATATTTATGGAACATTGCTTCTTTCGCTTCGTTAGATATCAAGTTTCCAACAAAAACCAGACATAGAGCCACACTTTCTGGGATATTTCACAATTTTCTCTCCCCCAATGATATAATAAGCTTATTTAGCTGAATTATGCGGTGTGGTATATAACGAATAGATGTTTCGTTTGGATATTTTTTTCGAAATGCTTACTCTATGAAAGAGCGTAAACAAGTTTCTACGTCGAGGAAACATGCTCTGGAAAGTGAAAAGGTTGTTTTTGGAGGTTGGATGTGGGAGGAGCATAATTGAGAAAGGATCTGATTATATAGTTATTACAATATATGATTTTTTTAGGCATTTTTAGGAAGTTTTTGATCCCCCACAAGATCACTATCATCAACTTTGCCTAAAAAAGTATATACATAAGGGTTACTCGGTGTTATGCTACTGTTACAAAATAAGCATAAAGAACACCATGTGGTTACTTTGATACACATACTACGCACATACACGGCAGGGATGCAGGTGTTGTGAAAAGAACTCCATGGTCGGATGAAAATTTAATGGATCTCATGCTTCATAAAAATATGACTCACTTTTTTGTTACGTAATAGACATCTTGTTCTGATAGTGATTTTCTTTTCTATTGGATTCGCCCTTGTTTGTACGTGTGCATGCACCTTCCCATCTCATCAGACTACAGACTCTTATAAAACTTAATGTGAGTGCTTAGTTCGAGCCATTAAGCAATAATATAGACGGACTTTACGAAACTTTCTAAAAGAGAAAGTTATATGCATGCCTTAGATAAATCAATACATAAATGATTTACGAATACGACTGGAAACATTAGTAGTTCAATTTGTTTGGCAATTTTTTATTTGGATGCAGATGCAGATGCAGGTACCTTATGAAAATTTTGGTTTGTTTTCTCTGTGTAAGTCGTTGTATACTTAAAGGATCTTCATTCATTCTCTTTATGAGTGAATGGATATTCCAGACACAAATGAGAGCAATTTAAGCTGATTTTGATAAATACAATGAAATATTTTTACAGGATAGTGGTCGTTTCAAGGGTTATTTTCCATTGATTGTGGTGGAGGCAACCTTGCGTAGTAATTACATATCAGTATTAATGATGGTTATTCCACTTTTCCCTATAGAATTGACGAATCGTGTTCATGAACAAGTGTACGAACGAACACGAAGGGAGTAGGTGTAGCATGTGCCTCCGCCTTTTCAATAAGTATTTTGGCAAATTCAATGAACTCGACAAATTTGTACTTCAATAAAGCTTCATTTGACATCAAAAGCTTAAGTAAAGAATGTTCATGAATGTATTGTGCAAAGTCATATTGGGATAATGACTGATTGGTAGTCTGGTTTTGGTAGTAATGAAGGGAGCACATATGTAGTGGTAACCCACTAAAAGGACTAGGAATGTGGGTCATAAACCTTTATCAAATTCTTCATATAAAATCCTTTCATTGAGATTAATCTGGAACATTTTCGAAAACCCGTACCAATAGGGACATGCCATTGTAGCAGGAGATGTGTAGCTACTAATTACAGGTGGCATGAACCACAACAGTACAGTAATTCAGACATTAGTTCTTAGTTTTAGTGGGTATGACATGACTAATAACAAAAGAGACATCAGTCAGTAATATTCTGCTCAACTGAGCGGATACTAGAAGCCTAATGAAAACAAGCATGTAGGATACATGTACGTACACGTGTTATAACACATAATTGATTAAAAGAAAAATGTGCCATGCTTAAAACACAAACGCTTACATTTGCCAAATGTGCCTTTGATTCCTTCATCACATCACGACATGCCAATGCAATGTCTCCAACAAATAAGCCTTTTAGAATATAAGTGCCCTTGTCACATCAAAATGCAGCAACATCAAAAGTGGCTAAAGCGTACATACAGAAGTGGACACTTGAAGTAGTTTACATGTTTTGCTTTTATTCCAGTTTTGGAGTACACCTAAGTTTCCCATTGACAAAATAACGAATCGCTGCTGTATATCGCATCCACACGCGCACGGCGCACATCACCTCTCATTTTTATCAAAATGCTTCCCACGCGTTTATTATTATCTTTTATTCATGTCATTGTTCAACACTTTCCCTGAGGAGCCCTTAAAACGGCATGTCATTTCTCTCACCTTTACCTTCCTTCATACGATCCTATTGAAGAAAATATTTGTCAATGTCATTTGCAAGCATGCAATATTTTGTTACAAAAGCTGTAAAATTGTAATTTCGTTGACAGAAAATAAGTAGCTCATATTTTTTTCACTTTCTGTGCTTCAACAGGAATTTCCTACATTTAGAGGTCCCTGCTGCCCTATTTCAAACTTGCTTTCACCCAACTCTGTGAAATATTCTTTTCTTTGTTATCCTCAACGGAGACAGTAAATCACTATGTCGCGGGTAACAGGAAAACCACCAACACATTGGCGACGTCCAATTACTCGTACTTATGATTACAATATGTCCTTGGGGGAAAACTACTACAAGCCACAGCTTGATTACATAGCGACACGAAAAGGACGTGGTAATACCCCACCATCAGCAACCACATTCGCAGAGCGACTTTCTCTGCTTCCCCCGTCAAGAAGATCCGCATCTGCAACTCGTCGTGCAGAGGATTCTGAAATTGGTATCGGTATTGGAACATCTTCTTCTCATTCAACAGCAACTGCTGATGCGTCCCTTGGTAGATATGCATCACTGGACGATCTGGGACTTGATGACGATCTATCTACTCGTCGACGAAGACAACTTTTGTTGGATGCTTCACAAGAGAATTTAGCAGATCGGGGGACCAGTCCATTTCTCTCCTCAGCGGCTGGTGGTAGAAATCGGGTTACTTTTGGTGACAAGGTTTTGGATGCGGTTGGGGTGAGGGAGTTTGGTGGATCTAGTTCATCTCTTCAACAAGAGACAAGATCGGCATTGTCCAGTTCAAGTAAAAAGCAATCATCAACTATGCGAATGTCCAGTGAGGAAGGAGATGCGATCGATAAAATTTTAGCGGAAAGACGCAACCGAAGACAACAAGGCATTCTTTCTGTTCAAACAGCGGACGCTGATTTATTTACTGAGGATCCTCTCAAATCACCTAAAATTTCAACAAGGCTTCAGCAAGCTCGTCAACAAATGGATGAAATGCGAGACGAAATGAGAAAGGATGCTGATAGCAGTTCAGCTTCATCAAGATTTCGCCAAAGACTACGTGCAAAAAGAGAAAAGGAAATGAGAGACGAGCAACATGATAATTTTTTTGGGGGCTCGTTATCCGCGCTTAATGACATTGGGTCATCATCAGCATCATCTGCGACATCAGCGGCAAGACAATTTCGTAGTGAAGTAACTTCTTCATCTAATGCTGCCTCTTCTGCAGCCAGGTCATCTGGAGCATCCTCAGGACTAAAGATGAGCTCGATATCTTCCTCAGCTCAAAACTTGTTTGCTGATGATGATGACTCAGAAACTGCTGCAATTCTTAGCAAAGTGGAACAAATTAGGAAAAGGGCGAAAGCAAGAATTCAACAAATTAATGATGATGTGGATTTTCCTGATTTGCAAATTGAGTCATCTCTAGCTTCTAGACGAGCTGCAGCAAGATCAAGGTTTGATGATGATGATCTATCTTCCGACTTCCGGTTGGGCAACGCGTCTTCTTCATCTAGTGGTGGTGGGCGTGCTGTCACCATTTCTAAAAGGACATTGAAAACTTCTTATGACATTGAATAATTTTTTTTCTATAATAAATATAAATGTAACTTCTTTTTTTTGGCATCCTTGCTCAAAAATCAAATTCGATTAAAATGCTATCCAAACAATAATTTGATGTAATCCATTATCATAACTATCACTCAAAAACTATACAATGTGTGTCTTATGAAATACAAAAATCTCTTTGATGTAATACTTACAGTAATTAATTAGTGGCTTATTCTATTATAATTAATATATGAAATGTATACGTGTATTCAACTCAATATTTGTAATTTTACTGGTTATCAATTATCTTGTTTGATTAAGCTCTTTTATGCAATCTGTTAGTTTACAACTTTTACACTAAATGATTTAAAGATGAACTTAATCTGGTATTCTTCATTATTATCATTCATGTTATGTTAGCAATATGGAGATAGAAAATATACGACGCACGAGGATTTTTGTGAAAATCCTTTCTCTGTCTGGAAAAGTTTTCTCCCCTGCCATTGTACTAACTTTGCTAGTGTTATGTTATGAGCATAAAAGTGAAATATGAAAAAGAATTTTCTGTAAAGCTTACCAAAAATATTTCTACATAAAATTCCTGTTAAAAATTATAATTAGGTACTATTTTTAAATCAGTTTTCATTCTCGGAAAGCAAGTAAAAAACCTTTTGTTGGTAAACTATTGTACATTACTATATTATGCGCATATTTATTCCATTATATTGTGTTGATGTTCTATGACATATAACCTAATTCCTGCACGCACATATGTTAAAAAATTAAAGTGCCCAAACTTTCGAATTATAAATGAGAATAACGATTTCTTCATCTTCTTTCGTTTCTAACTTTTCACGGTTACGATACTGGTCTACAAAAGCTGGCCTTCGGCTTTATAAAACGTTAAATTTTGATGTATACTTAAAGTTTATCTATGAAATTTGGTAAACAACAATTAAGCTTTGAGTAGAAGTTAGTTTCTAACAATTTGTTGTATTCAAAAAACTAATAATAACAACTTGGAAAACTGAAAGCACGCAACGAAATATGTGATCATCAGAAAATAAGCATAGCATAGGTATCTGGAACTTTTGCCAACCTCAGGGTTTGTTACCTTTATCTCGTAATATTTGTGGTCGATTCCTATTTAATTTGTTGTTTTTCATAATAATGTCTGTTTTAATTCTGAAGAACCGTTTATTGCAGGTCAAGCATAAGGTAGAAATAAAATGAAAACAATAGGTTCCACGAAATTCACTAAAATGATCTTATCCATTGTTTCTTTTTCATTGAATTTTCATCCTTGAACATATGTATGAAATCAAACAGCTTTGTATGATAAATGATGCAGTTAGACCAGACAGTTAAAGCCATACACATTGCACACTAATTCAAGCATTCAAGATTCACAAAGTTTGGTTGGCAGATGCGCTACAAGAGCTTTACGGTATCAACTGAAATGTGCAAAAGCTAACATCATAAAATTTAGCGGAAATATCCTCTGGCCATTTTTCATTTTAATCGACCAACGTCAAACATCACACATGAGTCCTGGAATCAAACGAATTATTTTATTTTGGCTTCCTACCTGATATTTTGTGACGGGAATCATTAAACCAAGTAAGCAATTATTCTATTCTATGAAATGATTTAAGAGGTCACATTGTGTCAATAGCATTTAATATGATATCTTGTTTTCCGGTTTTCATTAATGGGTGTGGGATGTGTACCTTTCAACGTTACACGAAATCTTCATACATAACACAGCTTTCACCAGACGGAATAGTACATTCCTCTAAAATTAGTATCACTCGCATTCATAATGTTTCTGCCTACCTTCAAGCTAATTTTGGAATATCCTACTTATTAGACAGTTCAATAGGTTAAGGTAATAGGATTAAATTGAAATTCGTTATTTGTTAGTATCAGAGGCGTCCGAATCCGAAAGGATGCTTTGACGCAGGACTGTGGAGATATTAACATGTCTAACAAGCAATGTCTCAGTTGAATTATTACAAAATGGATCTGAGGGGAGACTAAATTTGATGTAAACATTCAAACATACATAAATATGACGTTTCAAATCTAAATACAAGCCAATACCCTGTTCTCTTTAATTGGAGCATATTCCATTCAATCCTATTCCCAAAAGTATTATACAAAGGCACAAAGGGATTCATTTTGTACGTAAATTTAGAAATAGCTGTTAAGTTTTCCTGGGAATATGAAATCTTTCGAAAATGCCATTGTTTGTTTAATGCTCACACGTGTAAGGATTAACTCACCATTATAAAATTCAAGAAAATTTGCACAATGCAAAGCTTCACAAACGCTGATAACAAGAGTGAATGTATTTTTGTCGCTTATACCAGTACCAGTACCTCCAACCCCCACCTGAAATGTTGTACAAGGACGTTTCCGGTATCTCCCACTAAAATTACAGCATAAAGTTGCGTGTATTAGTGCCGACCAAAATCAGAAACACATTTTGACTTGACATTTTTCACAGTGTTTTTGTTATTTCGAAATTTAAATACTGAATGCACATACTTGATGTAGATAAAGAATCCAGAAAAGTATGTGTCTATCTATATTTATTACGTACATCATTAAAAATGAAAATTACATGCGCGTACTTTACTTCGCATTTCTTTACTAGTGTTAACTCCCACGTGTTTACTAGAAAATAATGCTCCGCTGATTTTGCTTCCACTACTTCCTTGAATTTGATCCGCTCGGGTGGTTCTATACTACTATGATATTCCAGTTGAGAAAAATAAATCATTTTCTCTCCCTTTTACATGATGCATTATTGTTTGCCTAATTGTCATACATTAGCATTTTGTTGTTGTTAAAATAACAATTGGACGCAGGCTTAGGATTGTTTGTTATTGTTCCTGTAATTATAATGATGTTACTTGTAGTACTTGTGTGTTTTCATATATGTATACTAAAACATAGGACTTTCTCATACGAGCTTACACGCAATAAGTGTATTCAGAGTGCTCTGTATTACATTAGCTAATTGAATATCTAATCTTATGTGTAAAGACAAGAAGGCAATCCAATTAAGACACTGCTTAATACTCACTCGTGCAGAAATAGAAGGTAGATAATTCGCCTACCTTTTTTTCTATGAATATTTAAAATCTTAAAATGATGATATAATATTTTGGTTTTTCTTCCAACTTCATTTTAATGGTTTTATCACATACAGTTATGACTTTCATTACATCATATCCTGAAGAAGAATACATTTGATTTTTATAAATTTGAAATGTGCAAATTTTTCTGCATCCTAACTAAATCACAACTTGTAGTTCACAAGATTTTTTTCTTAAATAAACTCCATAATTATGCATGAGTTGAGTATATACTTGTATTCCGACGTGGGCGTGTCTTAGTCAACTGGTATAAACCAAGTCAAAAGTTAAAGTTGCTTTTGCGATAGGAATTTCGAATCATGTACAAACAAATTGTTTTGTTTTTCGTAACTTATACTATGCTTTTTCCGGAAATCAACAAACATAATATTATAACTATAGTATGTGCAAAACTACTTTGTCCTTTAAAATTCTATCGCATTGTTATTGTCGACATTCTCGGATATTGTTTATTGTCGACATTTTTTATTAATCAACAAAAGCAATACTAACATTTTATGAGTTACCTAACAGGAGAAAAACCATTGCACGTTAAATTCATAAAGACCCTGTTGAGTAGAAATGCCCCGTTTAATAAATAGTCTTCAATTCGAAAGTTTTCCCTTATGAGTAATGCTATGTCATAACTCAAAATACATACAGATCAAACAAATATTGGAATTACAAAACAAAACTGGAAAAATCAGCTCGAGTATATTTGAGGCAAAAGTAGAGTGTAACGAAGCGATACAAAAGATGACCCGGAAACATGATAAAATACGCCAACGTAGTACTGATGTCCTCTCCTCTCCAAACGACTGTTAAAGCTACAAAGATGGTCGTGCTCACGAGAATAAGTAGAAAAAAGAAAGCACACCAATACCTAAAAATGCGCCTTCGTTCCTGTGTAAAAAAATAAAAACATTTGCTACAGAAAATTACAACAAAGCTTTTATGATTGAGCCCTTTTCTCTCTGTCCAACTATCTAAATATTCTGTTTTTTCTCTTTATAAATGTAAATTTTGTACTAACTGTAGAGACCAGCCAAATTCCGACAGCGTTCACAACCATCCTTATAACTCGAAGAACAATCTCTTCCACAATGATAGGTGGGTATGAGTCTCCGTCATGACCTTGAAGACGAACTCCAAAGAACTGTATGAATTGTCTGGAAATCAAGTATTCCATATCCAAAACCTGGAAAATTAGATGAACAAAACAGGATAATAATACAAAGATGACATCTCAAAAAACTGAGAAATCTGAATCATTCATTCAAACACGCATAACAAAATTGGGAACCGACATTGTTTACATTTCGAAACAAACAGTTACAACAAACAATACATTTTCTCAGACATTAAGAAAGTCTTGCATCAGATGAACTCGTGCATTAATTCTCTTACACAATCGTCTTTTTTATCATATTATTTTACTTACAATTTCAGACGTAAGGAAAAACATAGCGGCGATTTTCGTTTCATTACTGAAATACTCCCAAATGAAGGAAATGCCTTTTCCAATTGGATGCAAACTATCCTGTCTGCACATAGCTTTGTAGCATACACTAGTCATATAAATTACGTAGGAGTTGAATACAACAAAAATGAAAAAGGAATACGCAATAGACCAAGCATGCATAGCATCAAGGGCAAAATGAGCGGCTGCAACTGTGTTGATAATCAAAAAGACGGTTAATGCGACACTTGACACAACCGTAATGCTGATCCAAGCCAAGAGAGCACTTTCTTTGCCCTGTGCGGAGGAGTTGGTCATGCCCCAAAAGAGTTTAAAGGATAACGACACGACATATAACGTCACGTTAAGACAAGTAGTGTCAGCGTCACCAGGCCAGAACAGGAAGTAGCACATAAAATTATACAAAAGATATTGTGTTTCACTTTCATTACGTATTCAAGAAACACTCTCGTGGGAATGAAAAGAGTGCAAATATTGATCTAATCTTTAATGCTTAATGAAAACTGTGTTTTCAGTGTAACCTTTATTATGGCCCCAATCCACAGAAGCCCAACTGTTGCAATTAGCCGGACGCCTATTGCTACCGTAAGGAATATTAATTCCGGCATGCCTGTGTAAAAGATAAAAGGAAAGTTTGCAATAGTACTTTTGAAGCTTCTCAGGACGATCACACGAAAAGATTCCTAAATCGAAAGAAAATCTTGTTCGTAACCACCACCATCATTGCTGAACATTGTCAACCTCGTTCACGAACTACATACCAAAAGCATCGTAAGTATTACATGTAATAAATTGAACATTGAACATTTGTCCAAAAAGTCAATAGGATGTCTTAATGAAAGGTTGTGAAACTATATCGTTGTACCATCGTCTCGAACAAATAAGGAAATTACAAGGAAAAAACAAAAAAATACGTGTGTGCTTATTATACTGTAAAACTCCGCAATGTCCACGTAATGCAGTGTAAGCCCCTGATAGATGAAAATTCCAACGTCTTTCATTTCGTTTCGTATTAGGTCAACCTGGACATCACGGCCGTACAGAGAGAGCACAAAAATTGGAAAGAAAAGAAGCACTTTATTACAGGAACGTGTACAAAGAAAACAGACAAGCGAAAGAATTTTGATTCAAAGTATAAAATGGCAACTGTGCTATCAAATTTTTGCTGTCGTCAGTAAAATTGCAGTCACATACCGTTTCTACAATGGCGATTAAAAGGAGCACGTTCCCCAAGGGAAGCCAGAGGCGAAGACATGCACTTGTGGCCATAATGACGGCTGTGTGCTTCCAGGAACGCGATCGGAGCAAACTTTCTTCGTTTTTATTCCCTTTGAGAAAAACAGAGTTACACTTACACTAAATTCAAAGAAGTTTTAATATATTTTGTCAAGTCAAAGAACTGTACAAACTGTAAACAAAAATACCACTGTAAACTTTGGAAAAAGCTAAGTTTCTCTGTTACAAATCTCAGTATTTCAGTGATGATTTTGGACAATGTTTGTATATTGTATCTTTTCACTTTTGGAAAGACAAGGATCATTTCTTGGAGAGTGTTAACTCTGAAAACCTTTGCACTCTCCTGAGAAAAATGCACATAAATTTAAGAATTGTTGCATGTGCATTGTATAAAATGTATTTATAATTTGCTAAAAATATAATGTTATATTTATTAAATATAATCTGTGATGTGGACAATAAATAATTATCTTGTATTCTTAATAAGCTTACTTTAAAGATGTTTTCTAAAAATAAGAAAACAATGCGTGTTAACTTATCTATATGTAACATCCACTTGTTCGTGTTCAGCATCAAGAATATTTAAAGTTCATTAAAGCATATTGTAGAAAAACTTAAAATTATGTTGAAAATGTAATAAAATATGAAAGTAAATCGTTATAGTCTATATAGTACAAAAGCAGGAGATGAATATGACACTCTAAAGACTTTAAAGTAGATATAGTTCATAAACGAATGAAAGGAATATCTTGTTATCAGGATGTGCTTCTGCTTTATGCTATGCATAATGAATTAGTAGCTTATTACGATGAATAAGTCGTGATTATGATGAACTCAAAATTATCCATTGATGGGATTTGCTATAGGTGCATCTACAATTTGAATGTGGATGTACTCGATGTACGACTTTAACATGTTCGTGGCTACATTGCAGTTATTTCATACTTCTTGTGAGAGATTATATATAAGTTAAGTAATAAAAGTTAAATCTCAGATATTTAGATAGAAGATGAACAAGTTAATTAATAGTTCACTCTGCATTTTGTATAATTACATTTATCTCTCACAACTCACACATATAAAGATGAAACATGTCATTTTCTACATCGTATTTTCATTCCCACTTAAATGGCATTGCACCATCCATTTTATGTATTTTATGTTTTGCTGTCACAAAAGTTGTTATTAAAAATTGTCAACAGTATTTCCTAATCTTGTTGATGACTTTAGAGATCATGACTAACAAATCGTAAGTTGACTGACACTCTAATCAAATATTAGAATGAAGAGCTTTGACATTAGCTTGTTATGTCTTTATGACATCGCACTTTATACATTTTACACAAATATTTGTAAACTGATTTAGCTGACATAAACTATTCTTGTAATATTGTTCGAATCATGCATTCCAAACTTATTTTTGTTATTTTAGTAATAAGTATTTTACAGTTCCGTATCACTTACTTTTGTTTACATTAAAGCAAAAATGTCTAGACTCTAAATAAGTTGATATGATGCTTCAGCATTGTGAATTTCAAAATTTAAATTGTCGAATATATTTAATTTGTTAAATCTTGATGACTTGATATGTCCCATTTGAAAACGGGTACCAATTCTTAAACGTTTTATAAAGCTTTTCATGCTTTTTAAGGTCTAGAGTAAAACTTTCTATGATCAACGAATACGAGGGAGAAATCATCCGTCCGTCAAATAATTACACCGGGCCGAGATGATAGCCAACCTGTGAGACATGTAAAGTTTTAATTAATCACAATCAAAATTTATCCGTGTAGAAAATCGATTTAAATTTTTTACATGCTCCTCCCTGTTTACCCAATCCTCACTTTTAAAACATGTCACATAAAAGTTTATTTTAATTTCATCCATGATTTATTGCTGGTGCCCTGAAACATAGCATTGAAGTTCTAAACTCCAACTGAACCGAAATGCAAAACTTTACTTGACCACTTTCATGATTAATGAGTAAATGTTACAGCAGGGCCAATTAATTATCCTGAATTCAATAAACATGAAATTACCAATATGCTCCATTGTTAATTAAAGTACGACACAATAGTGAAACTTGAATTTTAGTTACGAGACAGCTTGTCCATAAGATTCTAAAGTATTGCCAGTACAATTTTGCAATATTCTCCATTGACAAATAATACGCAAGAGCACACATGAAATATTTATTTTTATGGTTTACTAAGTTTTTATAACTTAAGCTTTCGAAGACTTCCTGTTATGTATGTTGTTTTTATATCAACTAATTAAGTATCATCAACTACCCCATCTTTATTTTGACCACACTGCCAAACTCATAGAAAGCGAAGTTTCCATTTTACATCAGATAGATAAACATTGTTCTATGTGTTCCACCTGTCACCACCACCACACCTTCAGGCACACTGAAAGGCCATTAAACCCATAAGAAGTTGTAATTAATGAATGAGAGCGTATGTAGGTTCCACATTTCCTGTAAAAACATTACTTTCTCTTCGAAGAAACTTGCTTTATACTTCTGCTGTCTTTGTTTATTACCTGTCAACCTTAGAAAAATAATGAACAATTGAAACGGTACTGTACTTATACCCTCTCACCCAGTGATAAAATGTGAAAGCAAAATTGTATGTACAGTGATCAAAGGTACACGTTTCCGCTTTTAGTTTTGGACTTAATCCGTCAAAGCGCAGTTTTTTAATAAAATTACTTTTGTTTCTGATCGCATAACACATTTCCGTTAGTAAAAGTATACCATTAAGAGTAGACACTAGTCTTAAATTACATACAATGTAGAAACATAAATACATGACACGTGGCAAGTCCCATACATAGTGACATAAGAGACATGTTACTTTATCATAATTGAATCATGAGAGTAATAAAAGGTTTTTGTAAAACCCAAAAGAAAAGACGTCAATAAGTATTTCTTGTTACTGAGACTAACGACACGTAAGTGTAGTTGGCTTTTGGATTACGTATTTTCTATTAATAGTGATTTTAAGAGTAAAGTGAAAACAACAACTTAACTTGAGATCTTTGACTATTGTTCTATGTAAAACCAATATTCGATTCGTTGTATAACATTTTAGTGCATATGCTTTGTTCAAAAAGTTATCAATCGTTATATACATACCTAGTTGCATCATCCATTTATATAAAATACTTTAATTAAACAAGCCATTGGTTTGTAAAAAGTGTGCAATTAAAATAAATGCAGCATTATTATAAAGATGTCAATAAATATTTTTACTTTTAGTCATTATTTACTAATTAGTCATAATATTAGTTAAATGCAAGCTTCATACCATATGAGTTGTTGTTCCCAACTACTTACACTACTATATTTTTGAACTCACTCATGACAAAATCCGTATAAATTGTGTAACAATATTGGGTCAATCACGTCACAGAAATCATGAGATAAAAATCAATGTTAACATTCAAGAAACTTCTAAAACGTGTTCTTGTTTTTCTAAGATATTATTATTCCTCATTATATCAGCATGAAATAATATGCATCATATAACATCCATTGCATTGTTAGCAACAATTTTGTTGTGCTATCAATAATTTTCGCGTAAAATTTGTTGTAAATATTACATTACGACTCGTGAGTGAGTCGTGTCATCATACCAATTTGGTGACTGTGTTCAGTAGAATGTATTTTTCATAACTTTTATTTGGGTGGAAAATTTCTTATTTTTGTTTTCCTGGAATTGTGTCGATCGTCAGAAAACATAATGAGGAGGAAGTATCTACCTTTTGTTGCACGTGCATGGTGGCTTTCTTTCGACTTACATTGTACATGTAACCAAAAAAACATTATAACCAGTTTTTTACGTTATGTTTGTTTTCGAAAGCATCCATGTTATGGATCATTTTATATCGAATTACTTCCATCCCACGAGTTGCCTCTAGATGTTGCCATTTAATACTCAAGGCATTGAGTTTCATAATCATACTTCTATTTTAACGACATAAAAAACACGTTAATAAAGAAAATTCGAACTGTGGTAGAAGTAGAAATATTTATTAGGGCCGGGCCATTGTACTTTTTGATTAAAGGACCGTATAAGACCTTCAATTTAATGAGACATTTTTCCGGTTTATAAAAACAGATACGCGGTAAAGTTCGCATCATTAAAGTTAGGCATGTCGCTTATGTCGTGTCATACATAGGTATCTTTACTTAAGTATACATATAGCAATAATGATAATGGGATATTCGATCAATGCAATGTTATGAGTTGCCATCCAAAAGTAACAATCGGTTGGGTTTTCTCAGTGAACATTATTAGTAAACCACACTACACACTGGAAACTATTTCGTAACACTGTGTTGTGTAATATGTACTTGTATGCCTGAATTCTGTTTGTTTAAGTATAAGAGGCTCAAATAACACAACATAAGTGACTTCTTTAACAATAGGACAAGGTATACTCCCGGAATTGTAGTGAAAGAAAAAATCCTTTTCTGAAAAACCCTCACCTCAAGATCATATTGCTGTACAGGATGCTTGTTGATCGGTTTAAATTTACAACATCTTACATATCAGCCATCAATCAGCTATGTATTTTAGTACTTACATCAACATTGTGGTGAAACCATGCATGAACCCACAAGAAGCCAGCAGCATAATACATAAAATATGTCATGTGTGCTACTTTTTACAAAGAAATCATCCCGAATTTCACGTTTTCGGGTGAAAACGTGACTTTGTTTTGTCATATGGTCTTAGAAATGGGACTATCTATTGACAGAACAGGGTTTTTGTATGATGATGAACAATCAACTTGAGCTTGTACGATTTGGTATTGTTCTGAAAGTATACTGTATTGTCAGCGAACTTTCACTTATATTGTGTACAGTGTACATTAGTTAAATTACTGTGGTCAAGTAGCACAAATGAAGTTAAGACACTAGGCAAAATTGTAAGGCACGCTTTCTTTTCAAAAAATTTTCTTTATTTTTGTGTAGACTACTCGAACTAGACATCAGAACCTTGTTTAACTTTTTGTTAAGCTTTTTCATTTTCTCCAACTTCAAGTTTTCTTTTCTGTAATCTATTTCAAGGACACTTTTCCTTTCAACAATTGGAAAGCATTCCGTTTCTAAATTTGTAACATGGTCAAACTCAAGGTCAAAACTACACCATGAGAGGAGATAAAAGACATTAGACAAATTTAATCTTCAAACATAGAAACACACTAGTTTATATTTGTTTGCATACATTATGTTCTCAGTCTACTTACAAAATACGAAAAAAATAAGAAGAAAAAGTGAGAACGTTAAAACATCTATTCTTTCATTATCTGTATTATTATTTTTTAAATAAACCGAATTGAGTCTTACGTTAATAATCAATTTTCCCTACAATTCTCTCAATTCAAATTTTGGTCTTTTACTTTGTTTGTGGTTGGGTTGGTTCTTGGGATATGTTATGATGCATAAATACTATCACAATCAAGACGCATGTTTGCGTATCAACTTGACTTGAATCAAACCAGTCTAGCATCCTTTGTGCATTTTTTGATGAACTGTGACATCAATTTACAGTGTGGACTTCCATCGTATATAAATTGGTGTATGGCTGCGAAAGTTGTTGATGAAAAATAGAATCAAAGAAATCAAAAATACTTTTTCAATTGTCATACATCGCTGACATGATCACTGATCAATCTTTTTTAAAGAATAAGCTTAAAGAAATACCTTTTCCTTTTAATCTCAGTTTAAACTGAGTTTTTACGATTAAAATGTTTTAGGTCAAAAACATACGACGACGTATCAAATTAAATTAAGTGGTAGCACAAAAACCGTCTGGCCTTGCACAATCAACTATCCAGTATGTGTCCAAAAGTTATAAGGGTTACATTAGATGGATGGATTTCTGAAAAGTTATATACGTGTTATATTTCTTCACTACATCTAAAATCCTTAGTTAAGAATGCTTGTATTGTAAATGGTTTCATTTGCGATCACAGGAAACCTATTTTTTGAGTTTTAAATTATATTGTACACATACAAATACATACATATCATGCGGAAATTGACACTTAACATGCTAACAGCACAAAGAAAGAATTGTAAAGAATATTAAAAACTACATCGTATCTGTAATGTTATGATTTAAGTATATAATGACGGTAGTGTTGCAAGTTCTGAGACACATGAGCGGGAAAACGTATAAGATCATCACGGTACGGTTAGCTATGCTGCAAAAATACCTTTTGGCTGATGGGATCTAATAAAAAGCTTGTAATCCAAGTAAAAATTTCAAAGGATTATCCTTTTGTATGAGACTTTAGGCATTGTCGAAAAATGCTTCTTTCAAACATAGATTTTTCCTTTTGAAATCATGTTTTTGTTCAAGGCCAACTCTATGAAAATACCATCAAGCGATATCACTTTACATTTAGGTATTTTTATTCGCATTTGAACACGAACGAAGTTATATATAACCTTAACATTCAAAGATTAAAAATTAATCGATCTATGATATTAAAGTAAAAATTTCACTAAACACGTTTTTACCCTAAGCCTAAATGCAGACTTTTTCGACAAGTTTATCGGATTGGTTAAATTTAGCATGAAAAATAAAAACGAGAATTGATTGATGAAGTCTGTATCGATGATTAACCAACAACAACAACAATTTTTAAGATTGAGCTCAGAGGTTTAAAGTTCAAAGTTCAAACACCAATTTCATTCTTTCCCAAAGGAAAAGTTCGCACTACCCAAACACAATGGCAGTGTGGAAACAAGTTCCACTCCTCCGCCATCCCGTTATAGACCGCTTTCAACTATTAGTGGACCTACCAAAATAATCCTTAGCGTTCATAGGTTAATAACTTGCAAAAATACTTGAAAACTTTGACAAAACATAAAATTAAAAGGAAGAAGGTACATTGTTCATCTTTTATGCATATGATTTGCGGTTGATGTTCACCTTGTCGGATTTACCAAAAAACCATTTTGGTTCTCAGAATCAAGGCAGCTGTAGGAAGGAAGTAAAAGTATTTAACATGTTACGAAACACACACGTGTGGTAAGAGGAATTCCACGTGACATTTGTACCAAAGTTGTATCTGTATGGTTTTTAATTTTTAGAAGGATTTAGCAATTTACTTGCGATTTATGGTTTCATGTTGGCGTGTCTAATGAAAGGTGAAAGCTTCTTCCCTTGATCATTCTGAATTTAAATTTTTCCGCAATGTTAATTCAATACATCAATTAAATATATTTTCATATCGATCGTTGTCATTTCGATTATATCGTAAAATTCATATCAATGCGGAAACGAATTATGATTCGATTGCCACCACATTGAAGGACACAAAAAACATCAAAACGTTATAATTTTTAGATATTTAATTCGTTGCATGGTCAAATTTGTTGAGCCGCCAGTGTGTTTGTGCATTGAACAATGTGCAAGCAAAAAAGTTCGAATTCACTGTTAGTGACAGCAAAAACTCAAAAATCAAAAAGTACATGCATAAAACATACACGCTGTCATACATAGCTTGCTTACTATTTCGTTCCATAAAGTTTTTAATTTAGTTTTAATTAAAACCACAACTTTAACTAAGGAACCAAGCAAATTACAAATCAAACTTGTGTTCATATTCTGGCTTTATATAAACTTCTTTACTTTCAATGTAATTGAACTGGATTATCCTCAAGAATATCATATCATAAGTAGTTCAAAAGTGACATATGTGACCTTAAATTCCGTAATCGAAAATAAGAAGTTTTCTCAATGAAAAATATTGTCCTTCATGCTCGTGCGACAGAAACTACTTATTCCCCTTGCAATTATTCACTGCATTGCTTGTTTAATTCTGATTCTCAACGGTGACGAGAGAAAATCTGGTGCTTCTTATAAAAACTTCTCACTCGGCATAATTAGTTGACTGGCACTGGCATGTCCTCTATGTCTACAAACTTTTGAATTAGTCCGTGTAATAAATTGCCCATTTATTTTTGGAACCTTGTCTTCATAATAATTACTCTCCCTCATCGACGAACGCAACAAGCCAATTTTTCTTTCCTTCCTTTTTTACGTTTGAAATGAAATGATGAACGTCAGATGTGACGTGACACGTCACTTGAATGCGAATTTTGTAGTGCTATATTCTTCCTCTTGTTATTCCACCGACTGTGAAAATGAGAATGCGGACCATTTTTTTTATACAACCTATAAGAAATCATTTCTATTTTAAATTCCTATACACAAACCAGTGTAATGCATTGAAGAGAGATTAGATATACACTCTTCTTTTCAACCTTTGATATTATTAGAACAAAAGATGTAAAGCTGATATACACTTGCTAGTTACATTTTTAAACATTTCACCATCTCATCTCTCTCCATCTCCAATAACATACGTATAATGATGATGACGATGATGATCAGATCATCATCAACAACGGCATCAAAAAACTCATAAGTTATTCCATTATAATGTTCAGTACAAAGTTAGATAAGAAAAGACAATAGGGTGTCACCTTTATTGTGCTAGGTGCTATGCCAAGAACAAACCTAATCTTTCTGTTGGAGTAAAAAAAATGAGAAAAGAATAGATGACAGGAAAAGCAGTGCAAGGAAAAACTTGCTACTGAATATTTTATCTTTTAAATGAAGACGTCTGTCACTGCCAAAACAATCTCTCTCGGGAAATACTGAGCGTAGTATTAAGCTCTAAGTCACCGGAAAAAGTAAATCCTCTGTAGACTATAATATGCAAAGCATGCTATGTTCGGATGTACTTAACTTATTACTAATTTCTAACAATTCTCGTTATTTCTGTAGCTTACACCATTTTGCGCTTATGCAAAGCAAACTCCATTGTACTTTGTCAAGAACGTAATGGAAAGAGAAAATCATTTAAAGAGAAATTGTACGTTTTCTGTCTATTCTCATTTTTCTTTTGAACTTCCCACTCGATTGTTTAAATTCAATAAAATGTATACGAAATGCTCATTTCTATCCAACTTAAGCCTAATGCATATTATTGTGATTTTGCTCAATCTCTACAAATTGCATAATTTGTGAAGTATTATTGAAATCCCTTGCTCAATAATACATAGGATGTCTTTCAGTTATGCATACCTTTTCATTTGGTTGGAAACAAGGAGTTTTACACTGCAAAGCAAAGGTATAGAATTGTCCTTTAAACAGGCGTAAACGTAAAAAGATAAATGTAAGTTCTACTACTTTTATATTTTCCTTTTAAATAGTTTCCATTTAGATATTTAGAAGCATGCACTAGTTCATCGAGATAATCATCATATTCTTCAAATTCAACAGACGGAGAAAAACACAAAGACGTTTCACAATTCGAAAAAATATATCTGCTCATATTTTGCATCACTGCCTGCCGAGCGAAACCTGTCTGCAAGAACTTTTCAAAAAAGAGTTTTAGAGACATGGTTTTCATTCCTTTGGCTATGCAGACATCGTATGTCGTGTCGTTTGAGTATTGATCCTACCTCTCGCTCTTGATTTCAACATCAAAATAAATATATAAAACATACATCGTTTCATTTCAATTTTCAATACTAAGCAGTTTGAACTTTTGACACTTTATTTAAGCCTAAATTTTTCATAGAAAATTACTTTATATACTTTGTCCCAATATGTTATATGTAGGTAGGTATGCATACAAAAAATGAAAGAAAATATAATCTCTTTTTTCGAAAAGAACAAACATCTTCTCTGTGTCTTGTTTGTTCAATTGCAAATGAATGTTTTAATGAAAAAAATACTTAATGTTTGTTTTATATTAATTAGAATGCGAAATACTAAAACAAGTATAATAACAATAGCAAAACTACAACATTATTATTATCTAAAAGAGCACACATTAAATGTAAGGAAAACAGTTCCTCTCATTCTCATCTATCGCCACAGTTCAGAAAAGTAAGCCAAGTATGCTTTTCACAGCTCATTTCATTGTATAGGAATTCACAAGCGTAATTTTTCTGCTTCACTTTTCTAATTTGCTATCTTGCTTGCACGTGGAATCTTCCATTTGAATTTAAGCACTCTCAGTTTTCATACTGTTTCGTATGGGACGCAATAATAGAGTCGACTTCGTCTTAGTATATCTATGTCTTAGTTGAATATATGGAGACGAATTTTTTTAGT
>JAQFXM010002330.1:0-25392 GCA_034693345.1 Entomobrya multifasciata
TATACTACATTGTACTCACATAATTCTTGCAAACTCAGAAGTCTGAAATATAATTCAGCTTCTTGGTAACTATGAAATTTTTTTCTGTTTTGAAAAAGATGTCTTCTATTTGCGTTACCTGTTAACATGACCTTTACACCTTGAGAATAATCATCAAATTTAAAAGCTAACCTAACAATCACCAGTATAAACTCAATTCTTTTCAATAGTTTTCATACTATGTCATTTGTATCCTCCGGTATACTAATTGCTACATACTTGCTGACCGGAAAAGTGACACTTGTTGATCCAATCTTGCCGCAGACATTTTTTCCAGCCTGAGCTTGTCAAGTTTTAGTTTCTCAATGGTTTCACTGAATTCACCTGTTAGCAGAGCCTTGATACCATCCAACGTCACCTATTATTGAAAAAAGTATACATCATACATTTCATCAATTAACTTTAATTTTTAAATCGAATAACGGTACCTGAGTATTTTAAAGGCATACCTTCGGCTTTTTACCATACCACCCACTTCGTAACTCGAAACTCGCCAGTTAAAAAAAAAGTTAAAAAAGTACGCAAAAAAAGTCTCGTTTGCTCAACAAAAAACTTTCTTCAAATTGCCATTTTGAATGTTTTACTTTCGGAAGATTTACAAAATCTTTTCTTTAAAATTCATTTAATATTAGAGGTAGGTTAATTTAATGAAACCTAACTCATTTCTCATAATAATGAATGAAATGTAAATTCGTTTCTATTTGATTTTAGCTAATAGACGATTTCATGGATTTGTATATCTAAATCTCACAATAATTTCAAATTCAAATTACTACTTTTAGTTATGTAAACAATATCAATAAAATTTAAATCCAAATTTTAATAAAAATAAACCCGCTGTAATAGCGACCATAACGTGGTAGCTGAAACTTCGACGCTTTACAATGATGATCAATGTAAATGTCCATGAAAAGCGCTTTTGAATGATGTCACGCGTTATGTGTTTCTCCATGATACATTTGAACATGATTTCTGACCCTATGAGGTCACGCTGACCTAAAGTGACACATAATTCGTGATTTACTCGACGGAAGCTTCGATTGCGCTATTGATCCACACACTTTGATCAAAATGGAAATTTTCGACTTTTACCAAACCAAACTAAAGTTGGGGCCATCGGAGAATAATTCATGCATGGATAATAATAAGTCATGCAAAACATTAAGAGATCCAATTACTAATTTAATAATGGCCTTTAAAAATGTCATATTTTACAACTGTTGTTAAATTATGTATTAAGAATTTTTTGTACCAACACATTCTCTTGTTATTCGGTTTGTGGTGATGGGAACATATACAGTTAGTAAACATATACACGAGATAGATTTCACAACAGCTGTGACAATAATTGTTGTGATGGTTGGAGTGGCACTGTTTTGGGGAACGTTCTTAATGATTAGTGCATATGTGCACTTATATGGAGAGAAGGTTCTTAAAAGTCTGAATTATGAGCAAATTTGGAAAATCGTGTAAGCCAATTATGATAAATTATTATAGTTGCTTTACTATGAGGAGGTTAATCGTTTTAAAGTTTTTTAGAAGCTTGTCTCGTGGTATATTGAGAGCTTTGTTGGCATTGTAAAATAGTTTGTATGCTTACACTTCAACTTTAGATATATCCAACTTTCAATATATTAAAAGTAAACATACATTTATGTGTATTTATTTAAAAAATCAGCAAGTTCGTGGTAACGCTGCAACAATTAAATTTGCGAACTTCCTACAACGGAGGCGACTAAACCCCAGCTGATAATTACACATATGCACATTCGCGAAGTTACCAAATACCATTAAAATCAGCATAAAAACTACACTACAACGATAAATGCAAGCTAAATTTTACTCGTGTTATTTTTGGCTAGAAAGAATTATCCTTTTGGTCTCTAAATTTAAACACTTAAAATTGGGATATATTTCCTAAGACTAATTGTTAATTCATCGATTTACTTGTTTTGCGTAACGTTAGTGCTTCAATAATAATAATCCAACTATTCAGCTTAAATCAAGATATTCTTTAGTTTGAAAATTCTATATTAGTACTAAAACTGAAACAGTTGTCAATACCCAAGAACTAATATATTTAAGAACGTTTTGGAATCAGAAAAAAATGTCAGCTAGTCTTTAAATCTTTCCATAAACTTATCTACTAAATATGCTGATTTCATTTAAAATTGTATTATTTGCTAGGGTATAACTTAAATGTTGAATTTACAAGCTAATTTTAAAAATCCAAATTATAATAAATCAAAAGTGTCGATTGGCTTTACAAATTTTCTACCATTTAAAAAAAATATATTAAATGCTTTAGTATTTTTCCTTTTGAAAATTATATGTCAACAATATTCATAACTTTTGATATTTGTTCAGGTTTAAATGCAAAATTTGTGGAAAAAACATGCTAAAGATTTTACATTAAAGACTTAAAACACTATTTCAAATTATAAAATACTTGTCATAAAATAACGACTACCTAATGAGAAACAGGAAAAACCAAAATGTCACATGAAAACTTACAAGTTATCTTATAATTTTAACTGTATTCTGATGTTAACATTTTAATTAGTGGATTTCGTAAATATATATTGACAATGTTGATTTATCGATTTTTAAATATATTTTCTCATTTAATCGAGCATTTTTAAGCCAAACATCTATTTCCGCTTATTATATACTACAAATGCGTGATATAACTATTAGGATATTACGTATAATATTAAATACTTTAAAACTCGATTCACTTAGTGACACACTTTAATAACTTTATATTAACATAAAAAACTGTTATTACTTGACAAATAACTTAGTTTACAAGCAAAAGATCAATTATACGATCAACACAAAATAGTTGAAAAATTGGTGGTGTTTTTTCCTCAATGAAATTCGACATACCAAACCGAATCTTAGCTATTTGACAAGACCGCAGAAAACGTACCCAATATTTGTGTTCACGCTGAATATTACCATTGTAAGAACTCCTTACCAACTGACTCAGCCTTGACAGTGATAACTTGGACGTCTTGTGAACTCCTCCAGCAAATCCATATACAACCACAATTATAATCATTACATGAAATGCCGTTGTCGGCTGGGTTGAAGGACGGGACGATTATTAATTATTATCCCCCCTTCTATATTAATTGTTTTCAATTTTTTTCTTTTTTTTGGATTTTTATTTAAGTTAGGCTATTTTGTGTTGGATTAAACATTGATTAAAATAATATTATCTATAGTAAGGTTAGGTTAGGTTCGGTTAGGTTAAAACTCAGTATAAGATTTTTATGCAGTTAACTAGGTTATGTTAAGTTCGGTTAGGTTAAAAAACATTAAAGTTTAATTTTGTAGAGCTAGGTTAGGTTTGGTTAAGATAAAATCAAAATAAAACAACTTTTGAAATTTTGAAAAAAAATATAGAAGGGTCGCCCCTTATCAAAAATCGCCCCGTCCTTCATGTTGAACGCCGTTGTCGCACAAAATACTGTTACTAGCAAAGGCAACGAGTGGGATTGAATTAAGGCAACAATCGTTATTATTTGTGCGGTCCCAAAACCAAGTAAAAAGACAACAAATATTGATCGCATGCAATCATTGTACATTTCCACTAAACAATATGTTGCCCGTAATTCCATTAGTGCAGAAGTTGCAAAGTTTGTGATCACTCTCTTTTCCTTAATTTCAGAGCGATTTTTTCTAAAACAAATAAGGAATACACTGTTATAATTGTAAATCACAAAAACGTACATGGTGACATCGAAATTACCTGTGTGCCATTTCTTGGCAGTATGTCAACGATAGAACACCAATAAGGATATCTACAACCAACGAATAACCTTGAACCGAAGTCAATTTTCAAAAGATATAATTCAAAATAAACATTAGTCCTTTATGAATTATATTCGTCCAAAATGTGGAATAGCTCACTAGTTCAAGAATTTTGTCCAGTGTCCAAACTGTGTTTAATGGCATCGAACTATTCATAGCACAAGCTATGGCCATTCCCGAACAGGCGATATATTCGCAAAATAAGTACATAGTCCGTTTCATGATTCCGTAGCCAAATTCAAATTACAATATCTTGGACAAATGTTCACGCATTGATTGGAAATTTGTATCATAAGATAGCCAAGAGTCTAGCTTAAAAACGTGCATAAACATTGGTATGTATGTACATCTATTTATTAGCGGCAAGTCAGCAACCAAAACGATGATAAGCTCCACTTGGGAAAGTTTGGCGCTATATCATTGTGCTACAAGTTTGGTGGCTTGTCTTTAAGATAAGTCAAGTATAAATGAAATTCTGTTTTTGCTGTATAATTGCCCAGATTTTGGGCTACAAAATGAGCTGTAAAACATTCTCAATTAGCTTAATTATTATCGGACACAACAAATAAAAGAACGATCGACCACTTATCAAATTTACGGTAAAAGTTCGTGTATAAAATGAGATTCTGGCGAAAAACGAAGAACATTTAGATATTCCAATATCACTAAAAATAAAGCGTGTCTTAAGCTACAATTTGAGCACTTTAGATTACTTGTAGATTAATTTCTATCGATTTGCCAGATGGTTTACTAGAATTTTACGTCTTTTGAAAATTGATTGCGCAAATTGGATTTTGATGAAAATTTGCCCCCTTACTATTTAGATTTTTTCATTTACCAGACCAAATGGTGACTATAACTAGAGCGCCCGTTTATTATGACTGATTTAAAACCGAAGAAACCAATTATTTCCTGCGAATAAGGAAGTTGTGTCAATCTGAAATATTGAATAAAAAAATGTCCTGAAAATCAGGGTTTTCACCGAATTTTTCGAAACCATACCACTCCTACATAGAAGCACCTTGGCTTAATTCTTCTGTAGATTTTTAAGTTAGAGTTTTGCCTATCTTTTAATACCTACTTCCAATTAATGCGTGGTCATTTGTCCAAGATATTGGAATTCGAATTTGGCTACGGAATTATGAAACGGACTATGTATGTAGACTTTAGAACAAACTTTGCGAGTTTCAATTTGACTGGAATTTGAATCGGTTTTCCTAAAAAATAAGTATAATCAATATATTCTAAAAAGACCATCTAGAAATAATTGTTTGTTTTTTTGAAATGTAATATTAAGTGAATATACCTCTGTAGTATTTCTTCTCGATTCCCATTGCCCCATTCAAAAATGAAACGTATGTTTGAGGAAACAAGCTTCGAATTCTGTAACGTTCAGAAGCCGTTACTAGTGCAGCAATCATTAGAATGCACATGATTGTTTCCATTTGTGAGCTGGTATCATCTTTCTCATTATTCTGAGATATCTGTAATTTGATAACTCGAACAATGCATGTCAAAGCAATAAAGAGAAGTAATATTGACCGATTTCTGAATCCGGATTGAGAGCCACATTTGTCAATTTTTCAAAACTTGTGATTTTTTGTAGAAAATGAAAAATAATTGACCACATATTCGTGGCGACAGTTTATTTGCTTTGATAAGAATTTAGAGGAATGTTTCTGTAAGAATCATTTTTTGGTAATAGAGTTAAATAGTTTGGAATACTATTGTCGTTTATTCAAGTTGATTATACGGAGGAGGTTATAGTTTTTAAACTGAACTGAGTGGACGCTTTCGCTTGAATATTTGGTGATTAATTAATGCCGGATATGTTTCGAGTTTTAATTTATCATGACAATTTATTTGTTATATGAGTAATTCTTTAACTTGAAAATTACGCAAATCAGTAATAATTATAGAAAGTCGCATATATAGTTTTATGTTATGTAGAAATCGACTATATTTTAAAGTTAAGTTGATAGATTATGTTAATTTGTATCATATTTTAAATAAGCTATTACTTTCTTTTATAACGCTTTTCTAGCAAAAATAGCTTGTTTATTAGTGTAATTGGTTTTTATACTTTATATCAAAAATAATAATTTATTTCATATCAAAGATGATAAATTGTTTTGATCCATTTTCTTTTTGTTTTCGCTGAAATAAATCTATAAATTAGTTTGGACAACTTGTTAGTACTTAATTGGAATTTTCATGTGTTTATTTTATTGTAACATGATAACGGAAGTTTAAGATGTGTAATAAATTATACATCAGAGTAAGACTTAATCCAGTTTGTTGTCAAATTTTAGGAAAAACCTCACATTATCTCAACCTAAATATTTCGAAACTTGTGCTTCAAGCTGATTTCCTACTTATGTATAATATGTGTTACTAGCAAAGCCAGATGTACACAAATGATACCCGTTAGTGTACGTAGTACACTATAAAAGTCTAGTAGTAATGATAATGATCTTTAAAATCAAATATCTTTAACATTTGTGAGTATTTAATGCGTTTCGGCCTTGCCTTGGCCTCGTCAGGAGGGTTTTATTCCACTATGCATTGTTGATTATGCAGGTTTGTTTGGAAGTTTTCTGTCTCCATAGGATCGATGAACCCAAATTATAACTTTAAAGTAATTCCTGGTAAACTATGCTGGTCGCTAAACCCAACCCTTTCCAACTCCAGCCATAAATCTGATCTGAAATTGAAGTTCGGCGTCATACTTCACCCCTTCGTTCCAATTTCCATCACGCTGACTATAAATTTGATTAATTGGGGTACTCTGCGAGGTAGGAAAAGCTCAGACTTAAATTCAGCATCTCAAGTTGTGACTAAATTCTGATTTCCATGAACTACGAAATTCAATGAATTTCCGAAATTGTTTAATAAGGACGCCATGCAAAATTAACTACCTTTGATAAGTTGGATACTTCCTCGCGTCCATACAAACATAACCCAAGCTTTTCAATTTTACCACCTATTTTCAGTAACGTAGTATTTCGAATTTTAAATCTGACGTCAAATTCGGATTCTACATATCCGAAACCCCCTTAGCTATGATTTTTAGTATCGTGACCATGGGCGATGTGTAAAAATAAATGCCTGTAAATAATAGACAGCTGAGGGTCACCCATCCAGAAGCTTGATTGATAAAATTGTTGCTTAACTTCATGTCGACCAATAGAAACCCTCTCCAAGAATAGCCAGCGGAGCAGCTGGGCTTCTTGTTTTGTATCGATTTCAAGTTGGAAAACATGCAAAGTTTTTAAGCTCTAAAACTAACACTAAAAACTTTTAATGTTTACGGGACTAATTTTAATTGTTTTGCTTAAAGCCAATGCTACAATAATATTTATTCAATTAATCAGATCAAATCCAGAAAAAAAATGTGAACTTAATTATATATTTCTATGCCTCTACAAAATTCTGAGAACAAATAAATTAAATATTTTACACAATCCTTACAATTCCGATTTTTTTGTCCTAAAACATTCATAACTTTTAAATGTAAAATTGAACAAGTAAAATGTAATATTAGCGAAAAACAAATTGAAATATTCTTTTTTTTTAAATAAATACAGAAAATTTTAAGTTTAAGACTTATTGACTCAATATTGTTTGATTTTCTCCGTAATTACCTAACTGCTCATTATACACGTTTAATATATTTAAAAAATGCGCAAATTTTATTTTGTAAAAAAAATTCCTTCATTAACTATTTCAATGACTACTTGGATAAATGTCAAGAAAATGGGATGGTGGTGGTGTGAGCAACAGATCCACCCCCGCCACCGCCACCCCCACCAATGCCATAAGCCATTTGAAAAGCATCCTGTAATGTTACTGTTCCCTGTTGATGATAATTTTGCGTGGGTGGTTGTGGTTGCGGGTATGAATTCGCTACAAATTCTGAATGAAATCCCGCATTTCGATAAACAGTTATTGGTTGCGTGGGCGGCGGCGGTAATATCTGCGGCTCTTGTACCGAATTTCTTGCGCGAGGCCCTGAAGAAATTTCGGTGGAGGGAACCTCGTCGTCACCTCCATTTTTAAGCGTAGTTTCCTCCAAACTTGTTGCAGTTCCTTCATTCTTCTTATTTTTCTTTTTATTTCTAAAACTGAGCCCCGTGCCTCCATGCTTCTTCGATTGCAAATGACTCCTTAAACTACTCTGATGTCCAAACGACTTGCCACATAAATGGCAAGGATAACCCGGCCCCTTTCCATGTACCCCATTCACATGTATTTTCAATTGAGTCGAACTTCCAAAGTTTTTCCCGCAAATTTCACACTGATTATTTTTTAACTCCTGACGCAAATGCAAAGGAACGTGACCTCTGACCTCGTGTCTGTCTCGGTCTCGCTTTTTCACAAAACCTTCAAAAAAAAACAAATACATTTTGTATTCAATTAATTATCCTTTAAATTATAACAGTTAAAAATTAATTAACAATTAAATATATTTTAAATTGTTTTTACCTTTTCCACAACCAACCACCTCACAAAAATACGCGAACATTTTATTATGCCTTTTTTGATGGTCGACCATTGACCTATAAACCGCGAAAGCTTGACCACACTCCCCACACTTGTATGGCATCTCGCCCGAATGACTTGTTAAATGAATTGTTAATTCACTTTTCCACGAATAGATTTTCGGACAAAAATCGCATTTAAAACCTGGATCCCCTCCAAATTCATCTCCATCCTCCTCAAAATGAGTCACGTCTCCTCCTCCATCATCATCATCCTCAAAATTATCAACAACTGCTTTGCTCACCTCGGCATCCACCTCCCTTTCCAAATTATTCATTTCCTCTTCGCCATCATCCACCCCCGCATTCATGTGCCTCCTTTTAAAATGCTTTTCCATTTCCTCCAATCCCCCAAACAGCTGATCACACTGACCGCACTCAAACTCGTAAAATTCGGAATGCTCCTTAATTTTATGATTTAATAGCTCATCTTCCTTTGAAAATTTCCAAAGCTCGCATAAATCGCACTCCAATGTACCATTAACATTATCCCCACCACCACCCCCGCAATTTAGAGGAGGATTCTGTGACAATCGGTTTCTTTTCCATTGAACGCTTCTTCCTCTCCCACCGCTACCCCCACCTATTATACCAATTTAAAAACCAATTAAAGTATTTTTAAATGTGTCAATTTAAGAATAATGCAAGTTTTTGTTCAAGATAAAAATAAAAACTGACGTTTGGCCGTTGACATTTTTTACAGCTGATCAATTAAAATCGACGTGCTTATAATTAATTAGTAACTGTTGCTGTATATGTTAAATAACATGATAAACTGCTTAAGACTCACTGTCGATGACGCTCTGACAAGCCTAAATGCCAAAACGTAATCACTCTTTTTGCCTTGGTTCGGAATCTATTTCCTAACTGCTCGAAAATGTATTCGACTGAATATTTTTCCCTTTTACACTTCCACTAAGCCCTACGCTAGTTTCCGTGTCCTAAAATGCCACCACAGGCAAAATTATCAATATTATAGTTAAATAACTAAACCAAAAGCTCCAGCTTCCTTTAATTACAATTAACTATTTATTTTTTCCCTTTTTCCAATTTTAACTACAACAATGCTTGTCCTCCCACGAGGCTCACAAAAAGTAGAGTAATCAAGTAAAAGTAATATTTTTCTCCTTTCCTCTCCTTCTCCCACACTTTCCTGTTTCATCCTGCTCTTCTTTGCGTGCTTGTGATGCTGAGCTGCAAGCACCACCGCGATTCAATTCTCCCGGCACTCTTGGTCTCGGTTCACCCTTTCGTTCACTGACACTCACTTAACTTTGAATTTAATTTAATGATTATAATTTTTAGGGAGAAAGCGTAGCAAATATTGCGTGTGTATGGAGATGCGCACAGCTGATTGTTTTGTTTACACACTCAACTGACAAGCTAGTATGCTCACATGCTCGTCAAATGTAAAACAAAGTGATTCGACTGCAAAGCTAAACATTTGTCTTTTTGGCATACATAATAAACCCGCTGTACTTAATAGCGACCATAAGAACGTCGCTGAGATGATTATATTGTGACAAATGACAATGATGAACACTGATGTTGTCAATGTAAAATTCTTTCGAACGATATGTCGCATGGCATGTTTCGACATTGCATCCTTTGACCTTGAGATTTCTGACCCAACGAGGTCACATTGACCTATACTGACAAATGATTCTTGATCTACTCGACGGGGGCTTTCGATTGAGCTATTACAATATACACTATGTCTACGTTGAAAATTTTCGACTTTGACCTTTGACCTTGAGGGTTGACCTTGGGGCTGAAAATTAATAGGCTTCTTGCCCTTGACCATAGTGACCCACATACCAAATTTTGAGTGAAATCGGTCAACGCATTCTAGAGTTATCGTGGCGACTGACGGACGGATAGACAGAAGGACAGACAAACATGATAAAGTCAATACTTGCTGACGCTTCGCTTTCAGCTACGTAATAAAGGACTCCTTAAAATATATTAAATTATCACTTTTCACTAAAATATTAACCCCTTTAAAATGACGTCAAGTCATCCGAAAACTCATCATTCCGTGCACTGCCATCTCCTTCCGTAAGATAAGGTGGAGGTCACACATCTCCGTCAGTTCTAACTTTGTAAAGAGCTCTGTACTCTAGATTGCCATGATTGGAAACAAAGCGAAATTAAATAACCCGGTACTTCTCAGGGCTACAGTTCTACACGAGTAAGTTAAGAAAATAAATAAAATTGAAAAATCATGCCAGTTAAATTGAAGTTTAAAATTGAAAGTAATAATATTACTTGTTTCTTGTCCGGAAATACCTGTACTTCCGGACCAATTGAGTGATAAGTATAATTGCCAAAAACAAAAGGATCCTGATCATCCAACTCATTGAGTCCCTTTAGAATAATTTCACAAGTTAATTCAATTACAGATATATTTATATTTTACAAATAGTAACCGCCGCCACCCCCACCTGCTGTAAGGCAGAATGCGTCCAGTTGCTTGCGAAGATCATTGCGAAGTCTTTGTATAACATGAAGTCTGCCATGAATCAACGAGTATGCCCATCTCAACGGCTAGAAGAGCTGATAAATGATAAATCTTAATTAAATTTGGGATCGTATATGCCAGATAGAAACACGGTAATATAAGTAGGGTTGTTGAAATTTTAAAAGTGAATGTTCGAAGTATGTAAAGTTTAATATTTAGGTTTTGTTGGTAAATCCACTTGTTCTCTTGGAAATCCCATTTTATAGAAAAAAATGTTCCCAAATTGTTGACAAACTGGTTAAGTTGGTAGATTTTGAAAATACTTTCCATTTTGTTTGGTCTTTAGCATATTTTGAGGAAATTACTAGCTAGAAATTGAAGGCAACTGTTTGGACCGTTGTGGGCTATTAACCACCGAATAGCACAAAGCTATTTAGAAAGCTCAAATACATTATGTTCCGGTTTTGATAAGGTGGTTTACACAAGTAATTTGGTGCAAGGTTTTTGTAGATAGAAAATTGTAAACATTTTCGTTTTGGCAAGTAGGTCAATTTAGTTTATTTCAAGCCATTGCCCACCCTTATCTTGTTAACACATTCAGCTAAAGTAATAATTCGATTTTGGGTTAGAATGTGTTTAGTATTAACGCTAGGAACACTTGTACACGCTGTACAGCCTATGCATACCATCCACATAGCTGTATTTACTGTTTGCCATGTTGCCTTAAATGAAGCAACCGAGACAACGAGATATAATTTTTGAAAGTCAGTGAACGAAATTTTTTGATGACTGTTTAAATCGATTGAACTACATAAAAGTATTTTTTTAAAGTTCTGAGAATTAAAGTGATTACATAAATTCCAAACTTTTTATTTGGAAAATTAGGATCACCATCAATCGAAAGAACGAATTGATGCCCGGAAAATATTACGGCTGGTCTTTTTATGTTATCAGATAAAAGTATCAATGTATATTAAATTACATTATTTGTGAATAAGCTTTCGTTTAAAAATCTTATTATGCCAAAGTAACTTTTTTCAATTGCATATTCCAAAAACATATTTGCAAGTCGATTAGTCGGTAAGAAAATCGATTATTGTTCTCTTGAAAACCCAATTATTAAAATTGAGCTAATTCAATGCATGTTCAGAATTGTAGAAACCTTTTCTTAGTTATTGGGTAGGTCAGTATTTATAATTAGATAATATTTCAGAGGCTGTCTAACTAGAGATAAAAAATAACTCGTTTTAATGTAAGCCGTTCGTTTATTAATAGCATTTTAACTTAATCAGAAATAGTCAGGTTCGTTACACAAAAGTATTCTCACATTTCAGTTGATAAATTTTTAATTATAAAGGGAGTACATTAATCCCTCTTTATTTACTTTCATTCGAGTTTTAGCCTACAAGTACTGACGTTGGTTAGTGAAAGTAATCCGTAAACCAATATACACTGCTTTTCTTGAATCGCCATAAAAGATCCCATTGTCTGAGAATATATTATTTCGATGCCGGCTAAGAGTATGAAAATGAAGTTTAAAAACAACCAAAAAGACTTGCAGTTCTTAGCTGATTAATTTATTTCACCGTAATATGATGTCAAACATATGATTCAAAATGGAACGAAGGCCCACACTTTTATGGAGGTCGAGTCAGAGTGAATTAAATGATGAAATGGGTAAAACTGTGATGAGAATGATAACTGTTGCGCAATTCACACGACAACTTTGCAGGAAATTAAATTAATATGAAAAGACAGGTTATTTAGATTTCAAACATTAAAACAAGTAAATTTATTTCTCCCATACAATTACCGATTTTTCTTTGTCGAGTTAAAAAAAGGAAAGATAAAAGTCAAATTTTTTTACATGTTACAAAGGAGATTTCTGATAGTCATGTAGGCTCACAAGCAAGTGAGGAAGTGCGTTGGGGAAAGTGTACAGAGTCCAGTACAATGGATTTGGTACAGAGTCCATCATAACAGCAAAATGATTACAAGCGAAGAAGTGGCTTCTGCATGCTGTACATTATGGTGCTTATGGCGATTGAATCGTTAGTTTTAAATACTTGAGTGGACAGCAATGAAAAATGCTAGCAAAGAGCTAGCTGACAAAAATTGTCGACCACCCAATGGACAGCAACTTAAACCCTATTAAAAGCATTTTCAACACCGTAAACAGGAATTTAAACTCAGCGAACAGCAATGTAAATCCAACCGACAATTTAAACTCAGTTGACAATTTAAAACTGGGGCAAGTAATCCAAGTATTTTTTATGTGGTCTCTTTATCTTGCTAGACCACAGACAAAGCCAATTGGTTCTTTTCAAGCAACCCATATCAGGTTTTGTCCAAACTTTATGCGAATATCATTCTTTGCAAATTACAGACCCAATAATAATCGGATTATCTTCTCGTCTTCTTATAAATTTTGATAACTGGCTAGCCTCCCTCATAAATGTTGGGGTCTTATAAAACGGAGACGTAAATTAACAGTTGTGCACTTTAGTTGATGCTTTAATATTTGGAATCATAAATAGATATAATCAAGTAGCAATTCCAAATTTTTTCTCGACACATTTTAACAAAATTTCTGCAGAAACACAATTGTTGACACGAAGAACAATTTCTGGAAAGAATACTTCTGTAACTGAACTATAATATTAACTGTGGTTTTATATAGGCTGGATTCAGAAAAACGTTGACAAAACGCCAATAAGTCTTTCACCAACTACGAAATGACCAGCGTTATTTGTGCCATCTAATCCCTCAACCCAAATTTCTAAACCCCTCCCAAATATTCCCATACGCTGGCTTATTTGAATTTGGCTGGCTGAAAATGAACAGAGCCATTGATTTTAATGGAACCTGCAAGTTCAAACCAATTTTTCCTGAGGACTAGGTGCTGACAATGATAAGTGTAAGCACCCAACATGTTATGAATTTTTCACCTGTAGTGGGGCACTCGAAACCATAATGCGAACAGTTCATTCATTGTTTGATGCATATTTTAAATTTGCTTTCCATTTTGATGCAGTTGATGTGATAGCTTATTTTTGACTATTATGTTATATCTTATTTTGATGGATTTTAGATTCAGGCATTCGTATTTAAGCAAGGCACTCAAAATTCAACGTCGGAAGTGCTATCGAAATGCGAGAATGTTGTAAAATGCATTGAAATTATACTCAAAAAATAAATGTGCACGAATGTTTTTTAACGAATTGTAATTATTTGAAGTTTATTTATTCGCCTCTTGAAGCAAAATATCACGAATACATAATTTTCATTCACACACAACCATTCATTATTAAAGCAAGAGTAGATTTTAAAACAAAAGGGTAATATTGTTTGAGCATAACAGAAAAAATTGGGAAAAGTCTGTATTTGCACAATTGAGGATCTAACGTGATAATCTGCTACACTTCCAAGGTTCATGTTTTTAGCGTATTGAACGTCATGTTTGGTTTATCACAAAATAAGGGATGCATGATGTCATGTTGAGGTGTATCATTGTGCATACCGTTTGCAGTTGTAACGTTCGATGTACAAGTTTACAATAATGAGAACACACAAACACATTGAAATTTCACTCTCCATTCTCTAAAATATCCACATGACCCTCGTAAAAACAATTAATTAAACCTAAGTCAGACTTCCATAAAAACATTGAGGTGAGGTTATTATATAAAAGTGAGCGCTTTTTTGTAAGGTAGAAATGAGAAAAACGGTTTTCAAATGAAGGATGTATTTTCCTTTTTAATGTTACATAATGTTGTATTACACACTAATTTTCCGCAGGCTTCATCCAAAAAGCTTAAAGGTACATCAGGCGTGTCTTCGTTGCATGAGGGAAAGGTTAAGTGCGTAATAGTGATCTTACGTTAACGTATTTTGTTTAGTCACGTATGTTTGGGTTTATATGTATGTATTTACGTTGAATAATAATAGCATTTTACGTGCTGTTCAATATAAATTCTAATAAAATTTATTAAATTTCAAAACTGAGCAATTATTTATCGTTTTTATTTTGGAATCAAAAGACTACACTCCTTGACTCGATAATAAAACAATGACAATTGATTTCTTCATGCCAATTTTTCTTTCTACCCTTTTGTAACCTTAATGTATCCCTTTGCATACATTACCTCATGTTGTTAAACCTAAACCATAATTCATCAACCTCAACAATAAACAACACAAAAATAACACTGAGGAAGGTTAATAACATATTTTCAGCTCGGAAAAAGTACCCCAAACTTTGACAAGTTTGTCAAAGTTTGACTTTGTTAACATATCAACTGTATGTGCTCTTCATTTTTATTGTATTGTGGGGGTTGGTACTCAATATTGTACCTTGTGTTTTCTCTACCAGTTGATATACCCGTCAACAAATGCGTACGTGCGTGACAAAAAATATTATTTTAATAAAAAATGTACATGTGTGTTTGCGTATCTATTAATATAATTTAATAACATGTTAAATGAGATTCAATGTATTTTAAAATCAAGTAGCAATGTAAATTACGAGAATATAAGCCCCTTGTTTTGTGTCTCGGTTCCACTGCTGCTGCTGAAGTGCAGCAAACCTAATTCAATGTTCACGTGATATACTCAAACTAACGAGTTTCCAACTTTGAGCTATCTGAGTAACTTCTGCTCCAAATAAGTAAAAGCTTATTACTCGTTTTCAAACAAACATGAAACATTCTGATTAAATTACTTGTCATGATCCTAATTTAGTATACAAAGTGTTTTATAAGATATTTAAAGATATTCATTGCTTATTTGGGGTTCACTAGTAGTATGATATGAATGTTTTTTAAACAATCATGTTTATACGTGAATAGGTGTAATTTGCGTTTATTTTGTTTGTGTGTGTGCGGTTTTATTTGTTTTTTATGTGTTTTTCTGTCTAAAAATAAAATCTCGTGCCATAAAACAGGGTTCACTTGCATGAACCGACATCAGTTCTTTCTTGTTAGCCGGATCAACAATTTTCTCTCAGATTTAAAACAACAGTTTCAAATTTTCAAAATTTTTGTTTAACCAAATTGGCAGTTAGAAGTTTATCGCTACTGAAGCTGAAGACTTTCCACAACAAGCCTAATCCTGGGCAGCTTTACTGTGTTGGGTGGAATGTCATCATAACAGGATTCTTCCCACAGAAAGGCGTGACATATATTTTGAGTGGGAGAAATGCTAACATTGAAATATGTTTTGATGGAGTCGCATGCAAGATTGGAGCAGTTCGTGTCATGGAGCAACAAAATTTCTGCTGGTTGTGTGGGATTCGGTCTTGACCTGACAGGGAAGCAAGGGATGTGATCGTTTCCAAGAAGTTAGTGGACTTTGATGAGCATAACAGACCCTGTACTTGTAAGTGCCCTCACACCGGAGAGTGAGAGCAAAATAACAAATGCGTGTATGCTCTGAATCGTGCAATTGTCAGTGGAAACTATTGCCAAAGGTACAAATCACTTTGTCTTTGAAGAGTTGTTTTTAAAACTCTTTAGATTGATTGACTGATGTGACCATTCCATCAGAAATAGATAAATAACTCATTCGTCACATTTTCTGGTATTATTGGCACGGTACTTGAATGAAAGCTTGCTCATGTATGTTATTTAAACAAACAAAGCAATAACAAATTACAATAATCCTTCTTAAATTCAAATAGTCCCTCCACAAAAATATCCAATTTTTCAAATTTCAATCGCTCGAAAATGTTTGTCCAAAAATGGTTAAGCTTTAGGCTTTAAAAATGTATAGGAATGCTCATTCTTTTGTAGACCATTAACAAATTCGAATTAAACACAGTAACTTTAGTAAAACAAACGTTCAACATACATAAATAATAGGCGATTTTTTCTGACAAAAAACATAATCGTAAGAAACTTTTTAATAAATAACCGATTGTACCATTCCAAGTCAAGCTAACGAAAAAATAAAATTGAGCTACTCAAATTTTATTTCCACAAGTTTAAAAAGATTAACAAGTCAGCAATGATTTGTTTGTTTGCAGTACTAAATTGCAACTCAATCCTTGACCTTCTGCTGACCAAGTATGCTGAGCATCATTAGACTTTTTTATTTTAAAGGTCAAAGATACATTAGTCAGTAAATAAAAAAAGAACATTGAAAATCATTCCTAGTGCTTCACTTGAAAATCACTTGAAAAGTGCCACATTGTTCAGACTCAGGAAAGGTGGGATATAGCCAAGTTCATAACGAGGTTATTTTCATGGGGAAATCATTCTTCAACTCCTACAACTTCAACGGTAATATTTACATACCTCCTTGGTAATATTTGACTCTAAGGCAACAACTCTAAGGAGGTCAATCGCAACGCAATCTGATGAGAAGAAGCGTCTGATTTTTTTTTATCTCGTCACTTGTGAAATCACTGTTAATTTTTTCTATAAGATTTCAAAAAATCATCTAAATTAAATTATTTACTTTGTATCAAGTCTTCTATGTATTTTCTTAGTGTGAAAATAGCAATCTGTTTTTCTTCAACATTGCTAGAAGTGCCTTAGCCACAGTTTAGGTTATGTAGTTGCTATTGTGGGGTTGAATAAGACGAGATTCCTTTTTATAACGGGGAACGAGTGCTTTAAAAAATGGGAGCAGAAGTAGGTACAGTAGACTGTCTAGTTCGATGATCGGAAAGATTGAAATGATGGAGGTGGTGTGGTGGTGCTTACTCCCAATGATATGAGCATTTGCAAGCAACACAAAAAAGTTCATTTTTGTTAATTAAAATTACTTGAACAAGTTTTAGTTTTTGTATTACCTGAAAGGTCTAGAAAATATAACATATTCGATTTTATGCAGCAATGGTTGCTGCTGCTAGCAATTTAAAATACTTTCCATTCACCCAAAAATATGATAACAATTGCTGAGTTTTTTGCTACAATGAATCTTGATTTACCAATAGATTATTTGTTATTATTTATTGGTTTCTCCGCTACAGTCAATATGTATTTTCTACAAAAGGAGAAGGTACTGTGTTTACCCAAGATGATGTAAATTAATTTAATTTAGCTCATTTGCAATAGCAGTTTTAAAAATAGATAAGTTGGTGGCACAAATAAATGGGCCCGATGATGATAGTCTTGATGCACTTGTACAGTACAGGGGTAGAAGCTTCATTGACAATCTCTGATGATGAACCAAGTGCCAAGTTTGTAGTTAATTCATCAGTTATGATAACTAAATTCCCCAAATTTCTGTTGAATGCATTGCTCTTACCTTCAACGACGGTATTTAAAGAGGGCATTCCTGACCTTATACCCGACATATTTTCAGGTAAGTTGTCTCTGAATCTATAAATCTATGACCTTTATAATTACTAAATGTGCTAAACGTAGGGTCTTCTACGGTATCCTCTTTTACATCCCGTATCCCAAGTCTGTGCTCAGGGTCAAATGAGCGTAGAAACTTAAAACCATTCCCCGATAAACCATTCCCCGTTTCTTTTTAGTCCTGCACGAAATCGAAAGGAAATATGCTTTCCATGCCTCGATAAGTTCTTCTCGGACATTCTTTTTCATCGGTTGATGGCGAACATATTGAACTATATGATGAATATCAAGTCTAATACTAAACTAAGTCGTTGGACCCGGAGTCTACCACGAATGCTGACTTCAGACGTAAATGAGCCCACGGAATTAAATACTAGTAAGAAAAGAAGTTTATACACAACAGCTTAAGTATGAAATTTTACATTTCTTATACATGCGTCTCTTGTTGTTTAAACTTGACGAAATGTGACGCGACTTACCCAAAAATCATCACATATGTTTGTCACATTAGCCCAAAGCTCATTTGATATCAGCGCCAACGGCTCTTTCCCTTTTTATTTGACTGGAAATCTATGCATATTTCTTTGTGCTAGCATCTCTATACGGAGTCAATGATTTGTTGACAATGCCTGAACCTAAGCTAGAGAAGAGCTAGTATATATAATATACATGCGTGACGTATTGATTGTATAACTAGTTGCTTGTCAAGTGTGCTAGCAGGACTATTAAAGGAAAGTTACACTAAATTGCCACCCTTTGGCTATGTTTATTAAGAAATTGCATTCACCTTAAAAATTAAACTTGCGTATAACTTCTTTCTTCCAAAGTAAAAAAAATACATACAGATTTTAGGACGACTTGTTTCATGCTGTTTTCGCTTCTTTATAAGTACTGCTTACTTGTTGTTTGACTTGACTGCACACATCAAAAAAATCATACTGCATTAGAGTATGTGTATTCGGAGTGTACTCTCGCCAACGAAGATGTTTGTATACAAAAGTAAAACAACATATAATGCAGTCTTTGGGGCCAACCGGCAAATTTCATGGCATTCCTTGTTCTTCAGAATAACTCTTACTTGTTACTTTACTTACGACACGAGAAAAAAAAATAATATTGTAATACATACGCATGCGTTCATTTGTATTGCATGCGTTTGTTAGCACATATCGTACGCGCATCTCGCTAACCAAATACATGTAGGGACGGCTTTGAGGCCGTCCTGGAACCTACATGCATACTCAACGGATGTCAAGAGCAAAGAATTTTTTAATAAGAAGTGTGTTTGCTTATCCTTTAGTTTAGATGCACATGTAGTATGCACATCCTAAAAGTACAGCAAAGTGATAGAAAAAGGGATGTAGAATCGGTTTTAGGCCAACCAGTAAGATATGAACGCTTCCTTTGTTTGGAATACAAATATTCGAATGAAAGCATAGTGAATTTGATAGTTTCATCTCGAGATGCGTTGAAGTCAAAAAGGGCTGGTGTGTAAGTCGTTAAGTGCTTATGAATAACAATTGAAAGATTCCAATTTATTTTTTGTTTATCAGTTGTCAAGAAATTAAAGTGAAATAAACTATTTGCAGTATTTTTCCTTGCAATTGATTGGAAGTGAGTAGAATTTTTGGCGTGTGGCTTAAAGATGACACCTCCAAAAACCACATTTAAGAACTCAGTTACACATACATTATTGTCATTTTTTATTCAGAACCGGCTCACTTAGCCAACAAAGGTCGCATTTAAGGAATTGATTTTTGTTAACTATATATACTAAAATGCATTCATATAATCAAGAACCTATTAACAAGTCGGTAACGGATATTTAAAATTCAAGTTTCAAGCTATGAGTTCATTTGCAGATTTCACGAAGAAATAAAAATTTACACATTACATATAAATTTTAACTAAAAGTAATACCAATGCATTACCAGTTTTAGCTTCTCCAGCTGCAGTGGAGTTCCAATCTTCGCCAGATTTAACCCCACCTTTTCCTGTATCAACAGTATAATCTTGACCTGTAAAACAGTATAACAATTTGTTTATTCTGTTCTCGTAATTTTTTTGTGGGATCTTTGGAATTAATTTTCAGTAAAATGAAAGACGAAGACGCGTACGAATTCTTGGAAAACTAGTTCGAGAAACTAGAGAAAGGAAGGAATTTGCAGAACGCTTATTATTTGATTACATCATACTCCTATTCAATCACTGGAAAAAATGAGCTGCCTGTTGATGTTGACAATTTGAGAACTCTCTTGCAATCTACTGTGCTTTAAAGTGCTCCTGGTACATGCTGCGCTTATACAAATTTAAACTTTATCAATTCCGCGTTTGAACAACATATTCCGGAGAAAAAACAATGCTGCTTCAATGTTTGAACAATTATGCTGAAATAAATAAATCATTACGAATTGCTATATTTTTATTGCTTCTCAAGCCTTGAACCTGCCTTGCCTTGAACAAGGAAAATTATACAAGAACAAGGGAAACACTCAGATTGGAGCTAGCCATTTTATCCCGTTTAAACCCGTCCCCGATTCTAAGTGGTAGTGTAAAGCCGAGGCCTACGATAACCAAGCCTTTGTTTGACGAATATGAAAGCCTAGCCTGTTTTAAGTAAAGATGTAAGTATGTATGCCCACCTATGATTTGTCCAGCGAAAGTGAAGTGAAGCTGACGCGAGAGAGACGTACCTTCTGCCGAATCAGTTATCAAAGAAAAAAGGTTTGCGCAATTAAATATAACGGTGATGAACCAAATGCGGATAAAAACAATGAAAAGTTTTCTTTGTTGTGTTGTTTGGCTAAGCTTAGGGGAAGAGCTTAGCCAAACAATTAATTTACTGAAGGAAATAGAAAAACAACGCTCTATACTACAAAATTTGTTTCCTATATATATCTAGCTTGCCAAGAAGGAGATTACTATAAACTTATGGCTGATTGATGATCGTGACCAAAACCAGACAAGATCGCATTTTACTTCAATGACCGACCTTAATATATTTTTGCTGATTTCCAACAAAAACATGAAGCAGATATGTAGAACAGTCCATTCACCTCTTTTTGCCATACCAACGTTGTCAAAGATAAAAGACTTTGTCACGATTACGATTGTCACGACAAGAAAAATTTATGTCAAACGATTTGAAAAAAAATCTAGATTTGGAGGATGCACTTAAAAAAGTATGTATCAAATTACAACATCACAATCCTGTCGCGTATTTCTGGCGTTGTATTTCGCATGATGGTGAAATGGTAAAGTCTGTTAGTTACTTGTAAAAAATTCTGAAGTTTTGGGAAAATTAAGAATGCGAAAAGTCATTGAAAGCCTACTAAAAATAATTGACTTTGTGTCGTTTTCAAATCATCACTTGACCAGTCTGTTTTACGACTGTATAATAATGGTTTGAAACATTTCAAAACAGTGGGACATGAATTAACCCGTGAATTGAGGCAAAAATGTATTGAAAAGAAAGATTTTTTTTGCAAAATTCCACTCTCCCTGCAACCTGCTTGATTCATTTCACGACTTTTATAGGACAGACTTGTTGTCTTGTCATGACTCTTTTCCTTGAACACGGTCTTGATGTGAGCCAATTTTGTAGTTAAAGCAGTTTTGCATATCAATCAAGTTTAAAGTACACCAGTGCTAAAAATAAAAAAATAAAAAACAAAGATCTGCTGAATTTTATTCTAAGACCCAAGCGTAGAAGTGTTGGTCAAAATTAACGGAAAGTTCTAAAAGCGAATAATAAATACTTACCTGATTTGTCTGGTTTTTTGGCAGCTATGATACCATCGGATTTTCTGGATTATGCCATACTAAAAGATAAGTAATCGGATATCATAAATGTGTAACAGGAAATGATCTTATGAAATTAATAGATGGATGCTTTTGTAATTTTACACATAATATCAACCTTGAGCAAGGCCATTCATAATATGTATTGAGTTGGTGCCAATATGCGAGAGTCGTTGTGTAGAAAAGGATGAAATTAACCCTTATCAATATGATTTAAAAGAGCCTTTTGGGTTCAATAATATAATACCCATATTGGGAATGTCCAGTTGCATTTGCAAAATAATAATGTCAGACATATGGTCTTTGCATCTGAAATACGTTTCCAAAAACTGAACTGATTGCTTCGGACACAGATTCAACTTATTCCATGTATACGTATGACTTGTTCGTTATATAAAATATAAAAGGAAACCAATCATTTTTTGATTGCTCGCCCATTACTTCGGAAGATGATGTGCTTTCCAATCTTCATTCCAGAGAAAACGAGTCTTTTAATGGGAAGCTTACGGATGATTATTGCAATGCAGTCAGATCTGTAATAGTTGCACTTAGATCTAAGCTGTACGCAGTTTTAAACGCTGAACCGGAAAACGTGTTCTAAAATAAATCATCTAGTAGTTGTCGAGCAAAAGGTACAAATAGACAAAAATCTGATTGATGGTATTGCTAAGGCTTTACAATTCTCTAATTTACAAAAACGAGAAATTGACGTCTGTCGTATTAGTAGATTTTATCACAAACTTATCTTTTGAGACGGGTCTGCATACATGCATTGCACATATTTAACTGAAGCCGCAAACGTCAGTTATAATGAAGCCTTCAACGCTTTGTACTCGACAGAGCAAATCTAACCTTGTGTTTTTGTTAGTTGTGAAAATATAGCTTGCTACACCTGCTCGCCTTGTAAAAAATTTCCGTACTTATATTTAACTAAGAAAATACAAGAATAATGTTTTGAATCGAAGTAGTTGGTTTATTTTGACTAGTAATTACAAAGAAAATAGACACTAGCATTTTCAATTTTAGAAACTTTAGTTTAGTTAGCATCAAACAAAGATCGGTTTCACAGTCAAAAACAGACTTACTTTTACTTTATGAATGCAGATGTGTGTCTGAATAAAAGTTGGTTATGCGTTTATGAGTGAAAGAAAGAAGGCTTAACGTAAATTTGTTTTGACGCCTCAAAGCCAAAGCAAGAGAACTTATCTGCTTTGGCAGACGACCCTGATTGGCTTTCTGTGTTAAAGAGTATCCCCGTTTTCCATGTTCTGGGAAAAATGAACAGCTCAAACAGGAGTCCAGCCAGAAGTAATTTGGGATTTGAAAGTGCAATACCCCCACTCCTTTGCTTCTGCTGCTGATGCTTGACCACTACTGGACTTTGACATAATATTCCAATATGTCATTATTAAAGCTAAGCCTAGTTACGTATAAATCGTAAAGTGTAATAAAAATTCATATACCTCAGGTTGACATATGAAGGGACCATTTGGCAAGGTAATGTTGAAAAGACCCTTTTCAGAAAAATATCTTTGTCGCAGCAAAATTTGTGCAGATTTGAATGTCTTTGATGCCTTGGTGGTGCTCTCATCTTTGGGTTGTGCCTTGTGGAATAATTGTGTTTTTGGATCTGCAAGGTCTTGAGGATATACCTTCACAGATAGGCTGAAATATTATGCATATGCATTTGCTCAGGCGGATCATTGGTTGTTTCGGAAGATAAGTCGGCTGGAACAATCTCATGTGTTGTCGATAACTCATAACTTAGTAGTTTGTGGCTGCGACGCGTCTTTCACAGCAATGGTTGCACTAGTAGTCTTCGTCATTGATGGTGTTGGGTTCGCATCAGTGTAGGATTGTGTGGAGGTTGTAGTTGGTTGGGACGATGACGACAATTTAATTTTGCTTTCGTATGGTTGGATACTGTGCTGAAGTCCAGACGGAAGCTCTACCGTGCCGCTGGAAACTGTGATAAAATCTACATCTGTCGTACTTTCTTAATATGTATGATGATAATTCACTCGTCTGGCTAGTTGTTTTCTCCAACACCGCAACTTCAACTGAGTCTTTCCGGAAAATGGACTTAATGTTCCATTTCATGCGATGCGGACTCATGTGTTGCCCTTTCAAGGAATGGTTGGCTAGTAGACTGCAAATTCGCGTTGTCACTTTCCATCTCAAAACCTGATGAAATAAAATATTAATACACAAATAAAAAAGGCATATTGGTATTCAAAAACTATTATATATACACTTAACACGCACACAGAAAAGCTAAAAATAGTAATTCAGCTATGAACTGGATTGCTTTTTGCTTTGGCTGAGCACTGACATGAATCATGCTAATAGCCTTGAATAAAATATATGAAGTAATGCTTTAAAGTCAAAGCGTCTTACCGGGCTCGAATTCGCAGTCAGTAGGCACTTCTGTCTTCAAAGTCGAAACTATAGATGTCCATTTTGTTTATGCACGAAAATAAGTCGTGTGTGCATGTAAAGACACTCTTCAGTACCCCGTTTGTTTGTGATTCAGTTCAGGCAGGTCTTGTGAACATGACATGACGAGGACGAACCAAATAGGCTAATATGGGTATGGGTTTTTGGGTTTGGGATGAGCGTTTTGCGGATTGTTGAATGGGTTGATTTGGCGAATGGGTGATTTGATGAATGGATGATTTGATGGTTTTTAGTTTAGTTTTTGATGTAATGATCATGCGTTGTGACCGAAAAAAGGGAATGTATTGAAGAAATACAAGTGAATATTGAATTGATCATTTGTTTTAGAAAATAGGTATGCAAAATAGATACAATACTTAAAAATAGATTCATTTTTGGCACTAGGCAGTCTCACGTTAAACGGTCACTTTTGTGTCAACTTTCGAAGTCAGCATGACTCACAAATTATATAAAAAATATCCCCTGATCTAATCCCCTGAGAATAAAATAACGAATTTTTTAAATGAAGAGGATGGTTAGAGTTAGCATGAAGATATAGATGACGCGACATTGGTTTCGTAAATACAGAAGCTAGAAAAGTATTATCTTCGTTTAATTTTACATTTACATCAAGGAAATTTATTCCATGTTCATTGTATTCATACGTAAATTTAAGGTATCTATGTTTGAGAATATTATTAAGCCACTTTTTCACATCATCAATTGTACTTACTTCCAAAATCATAAAAAAATCGTCGAGAAATCTTCTAACAAAAGTAATTTCAGGTCGCCCCATAAAGATATTATTTATTTCATGAAATACAGTTATGTTTGCTACTGAAACACTTGCAGCATTCCCCATCTCGATCCTACGATGTTGAAAATACATATCTTTTTCGTATTCAACGAAGTTATAATCTAGACTAAGACTCATCAAACTATTAAATTGTGATTTTGTAAGATGAAGCCCTTTATTAACTTGATTTAAGAA
>JAQFXM010002331.1:0-25387 GCA_034693345.1 Entomobrya multifasciata
TGGCTGACCAACGAACTCATCCAAGCAGGGACCCATATGTATCGATTGGTGAAATCAGATTTTGAAAATGTTGATTATTTTTTGAGTTATCCTGCAGACGGACGGACAGACGGACAGACGGACGGAACCTTTTTAATACTTGCTCAATCGCAAGTAATAAACAAGTAAGGTAAACTGTTATGCGAACAATGTTTCAAGTATGAATTTTTGGGGAAAATTTTAGTACGTCGGGTAGACCGTCATTTTAATTGCATTTTAAAAGTTAAAAACACAAAATCACACATGTTATGTTCATCGTAAATGCGGAAAAGAACAATACAAATACTTTTGATGTAAAAAGAAAGCTAAAAACCTATACTCATCACTCATCACTAATACTCAGTTTCTCGCCTGGGTGCATGCTCGATCATTTTACTTACAAAATGTTAAATATGAAATACTTGTGCTAAAAAGTTCCATTTGATTGAACGCTGTAAGTACATTAATTATCTTTTATTATAGCACTTCGATTTACTATACGTTCATAATGCTAAATACAAACGAGAATACAATGCTACTTGTATTGCTTACATAAATAAAATACAGCTTACTTTATGTACACTTTTAACTTTTAAAATCCCATTTAGCTTGCAAATAGAGAGTATCATCGACCATAAATTCCTGTTAAGAATTCAGCAAATTCAAAAAGTTTCTCTTGTTACAAGGTTTTCCTCTTCATTTAGACTTAACAAATCTCTTCGTTCACTAAAACATTCATTCAGTACATAAAATGAATATATGCATTTTTCATACAAACACAAAACCCTGAAGTCCTTTTACCCGCTGTTTTCATCTTCATCTTTCCGGTCCACTGCCTAATTTTTCTTCCACCTCCTACATGCCTTCCAGAATGTCACTAGTTTAACTCCAGAAAAACTTCAAGTCTGAAAACTTTCATTATGTTAACTGCTATGCGTGCCATGAACCACCTCCTTACACACACGTCTCGTCAGGTCAATCTTTCACTTACTCAATCCCTTAGTAAACGGATAAAAACTGACAATTTCTTTTCATCTTATATTTTTAAGCTTGTATAGTAGGACATGCAGGTTGGCAGGCCGTGTACGAATGTATGTATATTTAGGGATGACATGCGGAATCCAAGGATTATTGCAAGTCTAGAAGGCTACAATGATATTTGTTTGAAACTATTTGTCTTTTGTGTGTAGTCTGTCTGGTAGTACGTAATGTAATGTGTAGACAGCAAGGTATCAAGTGCCTCTTTAAGCAATATATACACGTTTCTTTTTGCTTTCGCCTTTGTTGTACCATGTGCCCTGCTCTCGTCCTCTTTTCCATTCACCAGCAGCAGACTTTGTGTGTGAAATTTTTTTCTTGCGCCATCAACCAGGGTTGTGCTAGATCTAGTGGAAAATATCTGATTAGATTCGCATCGTTGAGATTGCATAATGTATTTTTAAAACCAAGTCAAAGCTAACAAAACCAATTTGAACAAGCATGAGTATGATATGTAATGTCTACGACGAGTGTAAGATTATATATTATGTTTCCTATTGAAACTTGAGATTTTTTCACGCATTTTCAATTCCATGCACCCACCCACACACACACGTCATACTATTTTTCATTTAAGTAATATATACATAATTTCCCGTCGTCTGAGTTGGTGAGTCTAAATATTTTAGCGACAGAACGCCAGATGGATGAGTATTATTTACCCGTTCTTTTGTGAAATACTACACCGATTGCAGCATTGTTACATAAGCCTACAATTTGATCTTATACCACTTAATAGAGATTATGTTCATAGATTCATTTTATCCATTAAAAACGATAACAAACAGGATACCACTCGCTCGTAGTACTTAATTTGGTAATATTGGGATAATGATTTCTAAACCTTTGGGTTCGTTGGGTACCTTGGAGGAAAGGACTGCGACAAAAGCAAACCCAGTTATTCAAATAATAGTGAACGTGAGAAAACCTTTCATCTTTCCTATATTAGTGATTTCAAGTATCCTTTACTCTAAAGGCAATTTAGCTTGCCATTTTATATATCTCATGGAATAAATCCTTTATAACATTATAACAACGGCTTGATTTTTTTGCGCACATCTGTGGATTTACTTCTTTAAAAAATAAGTTGGTTGGATATTTACGTACGTAAAACGAGCACTTGATTAGGTTTATGATCGATTTTATTTTTATTATTATGATTTCAGTGAAAAGACTCTAGAATTGTTATATGAATCAGGCACACACATGGAATAGTCACAAAGGAATATTCTCCTCAACTTTTTGAAAATAGAGAAAATTGGAAGTCGATTTTTCCTCGCATCTTTTTTCATAGTTCGTTTTCTTTTCATTCTGAAGAAAAATTGAGAATGGACAAACCACCGATATGAGAAAGGAGCTTGCCTCCGGTACAAATAGGGAGAAAGTAGAAGGACAGCTGGTGCTACTTTGCATATCAACATGATACCCTCTACTTTAAAAATATGTGATACTAGTTGTACCCATGTAGGCAAGTTTCCAAATCAAGTATTGTGAAATTATCGTTTACAAACTGAATATCAATCTACCTATTCATGCAGCAAGTGACATTCATATTCCTTGTATTCCATTAAGTCATCACTTCTAAAATATCAAATTTAGCTGGTAAAAGCTACGCAACATGGGCTTTTCAGTTTGAAATTCCGAAATGCTATAATTTTTCAACTGACAATTGCTTCTAAAAATCTAAATTTAACTTTAATTGAGTAAAGTCGTGGCAATTAACAGTCAAACTTTTTGACAGGTATCAATAGTTGTATTTGTTAGATTTTGAATAAAAAGTTTCACTGCTAACTAAGCTATTAAATATAGGACCCACCGGATAAAAGTTAAGCTCATTTTCAAATAACTGTAACTTCGTCTCATTTGCGTACTTGCAAAATATATATATGTTATTATACATCTTCAGTATAAAATTGTATACCAGAAAAATGCATTTATTTCGATTACAATTTTTTCCCATACCATATTGCGATCGAAATGTCTTTATTGTAGAGCGAAGACAAAATAGACATGTATGGGTATGAGTAAGGATAAATAAAACTTGCATAAAATTCAGCTCGCTCTCTGTTCCCACCTCACACTACTGACTGAGTTGTGAAATGTGAACAGAAATGTGGAAAGCTTCTTTTGATACATAATATCGTAAATTGACTTTGAAATTCTTGTCTTGTAGAATCAATTCCCTCGTAAAAAGAATAAGAAAAGACGGCACGTAGTCAGTCACAGGAAGAGTTGGTACAAGAGGAGGATCTGATCGTGAGCAAAAGATAGAGAGGACATAGAACAAAGGAGTAACAACAAAGCTTGGAGTGAGTTGAAATCAAGAAAAAATGTGTCAAGTGAAGCACAGCTTACAATATCCCATCTCCTAGTGTCTCTCGTCGCTCTCACTTTCTCTTCCAACTACAACAACCTTTTTTACATTTTATTTATCCATTCACATGACCATATACCTAATATAATATTAGAAAACAGACTAGCATCTCATTCAAAAAATTGTGAAAACTGAACAAGAAAAAATATAGTAAAAGCAAAAGAGTAGCAAAAATTTAAAAACGCAGTAAACAGAAAATATGTATTCATAAAATATTTTTTCCACGTACCAGAAACCTCGTGCCAAGTATGCATGCATATATATAGAGTTTAAGAATGTCCGTAAAAAATTGTTGAAATTCAGGGTAGCAGCGTCAGGGAGCCAAGCGTCTAGAATAATTGCATAGCAAGCATGTGATGTATATAATTTTTACAAATTCTTTATACGCATATAAAAATGAATCCTTTTCTGGAAACGAGGATGCGAATTCGATGCTGTTGCTGATGATATGATAGTATACAGTCGTAATAAGAATATCACTATAAACTGTAATAGGATGACACTACAATTTTGTCGATCTGTGTCTGTGGATGACAATGGCACACATGAAGATGTTTGTTTGGCACTGTGGGTGCTGCTGCTCCGTTGCACTCACATTGACAGTGTGAAGCATTTGGTTGGTTGGCAAAACTAAAATAGTTTGGGGAAATAACCTTTTTTTGCAAGAACGATGGAAAAGTGAAGAGTAAAGTAATTGTGTGCATGTAGTTGTAGCTGTAGTAGTTGAACTAGCAGTTGAACAACTGAATAAAATTCCAATTTGTCACGATGGAATATTTGATAATGGTAAATGATATGGAATTCGGCTCGTTTACTACTTTGCCTTACAAAAATAAAGAGGAAAAGACGCTGCTGGTGAAAGTGCAATGCATTGTCGCTCTTCCATAGTGTTGGATAGATACAGATAGCCAGGCCAGGCTAGACACGACACAGAGAAAGGAGACGAGCTAAAATGAGCAAAAATTGTGACAAGCCCACGGTGAAATTGGCAGAGCTGGGTGTAGCGATGATGATGACAAGAATCAGCTCTCAGCTATATGATATTAGTACGGGACTTTGACTTGGTACTACAAGTTTCACGAAAAAAACATCACTATTTACCATCGTCGAGTTGAGCTTGCAACGTTTGTGACTTTATTATCACGCCATGCTCCCTTTGGCCTTTATGTCGAGAGAGAATGTAGCAGTTGTAGTGGAAAGGAGAAAGCTGTAAGCATCCTCATAATCTTTGTTTAGCTGTTAGGTGTTGTAAACGTCGAAGTAATGTTGATTTGAACCTAGATACATGGAATATATCTCAACGGAAAAGATATTACTGGTTTTCTAAGATGATCATGATCGGGGAAACTGCGAAATCTACAAATTGGAACAATTTCATTTTCTTTTTTATGATTATTTAGAAGGGGAAGTTGTTGTATGGAAATACTCTCTTGTTACTGTCTGTCAAGCCAAGACAATAAATTTCGAATAAGATTTAATTGAGCTCGCATACATATAATATCATCAGCTTCAGATACACAGGTCGATTTTAAAGTTGCACTCAACTCAAATAACGTTGTTCGATGAATACATTACATGCAACATATACGTACGACAATGGTGGGTTTGGTATGATGGTAGAGAATTTCGTATGTAAATTCAAGGAATAAACGAAATGACTAAACACATTGGCTTTTCATTTACTTAGAAGGTTTTTATTATGGATTTAATTATTACGGTTGTGCTAGTTATATTTACCTGATTTGTAGTTGTCAAATTTTAAATGGGAAAAATCATTGTACTACAGTTGAAACTATTTTATCTATTTAAAGGGAAAGGCTTTTCAAATAGACTTGGGGGCTAGTTATATATGCCAAATAGTCAAACAATAATAAGTAGAGCATGGACCATTCAATCGAAAATATATTTTTGCAGCTTTAAGATATTTCGAGAAATAGCAACCTCTAACAGACCATCTTTGCTTCTGGATGTGTGGGTAAATGTGTGTACTGTGTACACAAAACAAATGTTACATAAGTGCAAGTGATGTAATGTATGCTAAGCGAAAACAAATGAAGGGGCCTATCACCTATAATATGCTAAACTGAAGAAAATAATATGGAATACATTTTTATCTCGGAAAACTTCTTTTCACAAACCATCACAAATACAGGTTATTTCAATGTAATATGATATTTTTATGTTACACAACACACAGAATCCCTAAAATGATAATTTGATAGTCGATACCGCCGAAGTAATTCACATGAATATAGTACTTACATACGTGTACATGAAGGAATTTCCTCCATTCTGGGTACAGTCACAGGAAATGCCTTTAGTCTATAAAGTAAAAAACATCCCATAATACTCAGGCTTCAGACATAATATGTCAGTTTTCGAGCAAAACATGATTTTATGTGAATAATGCCAAATGCGTTTTAGTAACCATTCATAAATATAATCAATCCTTATATGTAATGTCAATTTAATGAATAAAATGGATCTCTGCTCACTTACCATGTACATATGATACGATAAGTAAAATATCAAATAGACTTATTGTGTGCATACAAACAGAACTGTATTTGGACAAGTTTCTTTTTCATCGTTTTATTTCCATTGATCTAGTAGCAAAACTGTTCCAATGTGATTTATGGATGATTTTCTCAGACCGCAAACCCGCCATAAAATCACACTAATAAAACATAGTAGCTGGGAATCGTTTGGTTAGTAAGTTAGTACAAAGTTAAGTTTATATCATCATGATATTTTCAAGAAAAGAAGAAAACCGAACCTCTTTTATTGTCATTTTATCATTTCAATTCAGGTTTACACATACAAATTCAAATGCATATTATTTACCAACACGGATTATATTTCCATACAGAGAAAGAGAAGAAGGCAAAAAATGCTCTAAAACTTTGTATTGTATAACAATAAATAATGAATAATACCACTACATATATTGCCATATAAGTAATATATATGTTACATTTACTGTATGAAATATATATCGTAAGGTGCAATTTAATATTATTATTGAAGTAAAATAATATGCAATCATATCATAATTTTAGATTTTATGAGTCTTTACTATAAAAATTTGACAGTTAAACGTAGAAGTTTACGAAAAGTCCACACATAATCAATCACCCTTTTTAAAAAGTCAGGCTTCAATTACTCACTCTAAACATTTCGTGGTTATATAAATATCATGCATTGAAAACCTCCAAAGGTTTTTATATAATATTTTATTGGGGTTTGTTGAAATGATCAATTTCCTTTTGAATTGAAGTTTACTGATTTACAGACTGAGCATCATTACCCAACAGAGTCCTTGTTGCAGGGAAAAGTACTTCAGTAAAAAAATCACGAACTGCAGAACCGATTCCTGAAAAAAGAGGAAACAGACGATAATTATAATAAATATAATAAAATTACATGTCATAATGCCTATTTTATTGCGGTGTTATTAATTTTGTTATTCGATGATTATTATCATTATGCTGACTTGTATAACCACTATTAGAACTTCCTTCTTCCTTGACAGCAAAGCAATATAGAGCAATAATCATAATTTGCTTTCAATTTTGGAATTAGGTTATCAAATAAATGTGGAACGTATAGGAAACCAATTTAGAAACCTGAAACCAGTGAGCTGCTAGATGTTGTGTTTTCCTAGAGTATTTATTTGCTTCTTGTGGATACATTCTATTTGCAATGAACTAACTGTGGGTACAGACCTTTCCAGTGAAATCACTTCTAAGAGAAGATATATAGCTTTAAACACGAAACGAATAAGTGACAAAGAGGAACGAACAACGGATAATATTACTGACTTTCTCTTTTGCGTTTTCTTAGGTAGAGGTCCATGGGGACATTTTGAGTACGGCAGATGAGATGATCCCATGCTATTATTGAGCGCATTGTAGTAAGTCAAGTCGAAGTGCAGTGTAAGACCAGTGTTGGTAGTAAATAGTAATACATACTATGGTGGTATTGGTATTGGTCTACGGAACGTTAGGATGGTGGGAGGAAACAAAAACGTGGGCTTTTGGCAATTCAATTGAAGATAACTCAGCAAAAGAGCTTAATAGGTCGGAGGAAGCTACAATTCATCATGTTCTTTACCACTAGGACGACCACATGGCTGCAACTGAAACTAAACTACACTGGATTCCGAACCGAACAATATCATCATCCTTTCCCCAGTTTTTTCTGCTTTAGTTTGCATTTATTCGTCTCGGTACTCGCTTACTTACTAAAGTCATTGTAGAAGTACTAGTACGATTTCATCCAATTTCTTCCTGAGAGATTTTTTCCTCTGACTTTTGCAACACTATGTCTTTTTTCAGTATAAAATTTAACAGCTATACAAGTATACATCGCACCATATCACAGTTCTTCTTTCCACCAACTTTTTGACTGGTGAAGGCCTTGACATGCTTGACAGTGGATATGTGTACAATTTTCAATCCATGTAAATACACAAGTAATAGAATGTGCACATTTACTATAAAACTTATCTGTGAAAGTACTGATGGCACGGCGTACAGAATGTGATGGTGGAAGTTGTAAAGGAGTTTTATGAGCTGACACGCTATAAGGATGAAGGCTTGCTTGGTTGGTGGTAAAATGGAGACTTTTAGTGCGAAAGTCTCCCTAATTTGACTTAGGACTGTTAACTGTGTCGCCGGATGCATAACATCTAGCTCTAGTTAATATATAGTACGTTAAGCAAATGCATCTCTGCATATAAAGACTTTTCTTAGATTTTTTCTCAATAAATGACATGCTCCTCTTGTCCTCTTCGTATACCACACTTACATACATCACATCTCCCTGTTTTCTTTGTTAACCGAATAAATCTTATGAATGAGACCTACTTTCCTCCTTCTTCAAGTTGATTTAAGTTTTTCACAAACTATCAGGAATCCTGACTTCGCAAAGCAAAAACAGGCTACCTTGTTGTCGTCGTCTAAAAAGGGAATATCAGTATCTCCGTCTTTGCCGTTACCGACGCCGTTGTAGTTGTAATAAAGCAATACTTGCATTTTGAGCAAAAGGAAAAGCATAGCCGCATGTATATGTATATAAAATATATAGTCATTATAAGGTGAGCTCTCTGGCTACTTGCCTGAAGTAAAAAGTAGGAGCTAGCTGAGTTGACGTTTACGATTGTCATTTGATTTATTTTGTCAGTGAATTGGAAACGGCCATGAAATCCAAGCCCATCGTATCGATCATTGGACTTGAATGAGAGGCGGAAGAATTGGCCATCTGAACGGACACTAAAGGGGCGAAGTGGCTCACGCCCACAGAGACGACGGTACTTGGGATCTTCCATTGGCATGTGATTCGACAACTCGACGTAGTCGTCCCAGTCTTCTTCACACCTGTAATAATAAAACAATAAGAAAAAAGCTCTGTAGCAATTTTACTAATTGATAAAAGCCTATACAAATTATACCCACTAAAACATAGTAACATATAAAAAAGCAATTATAATTATTAGTTCCGCAGAATGAAATATGGGAATAGTGGCAACTTCACTTCCTTTTCAAAGTCTTGAGCCAGGGGACGACCTCGATGTCGTCCCTGGCAGATAAAAAAGAGGCAGACTTGGTTTTACGATCTAAAAACTTTCCCATACTTTTCTCAAGAATACACATAATTTAATTTTGCCCTGTGCACTTTCATGGAAAACTAGTATCCCACATTATATGACATACTAGTAGGTATGTCTATATACGTTATATTGTTTGAGAAAGAATTAACGATATTGAAGGACATTGTTTTGAAATAAACTTATATTGTTATAACGTTATATTGTTTTAATACTTTTTTCCAAATAAACGAACTTACTAAACTACTGCTAACTCAGAAAATGAAAATCAAAAAATGTCTAATGGAAAACGCAGGAGAATACATAGTTATTTTTTAACGTAACACAGTGTTAGTAGTTACTAGAAATAGTGGCTTACGGAGGGAGTCCAAGTACTTCAAAGCGATCAAAATAGATCTCCACATGGTCGCCTCTCATGGCATGGAAAAAGTAATGGCATTCCGTATCCCTAGGATAAAGTCCAGGATAATTTGGACTGCTCAATGTGCCATTCCTCATTTCAGAACTGTTGAATATAAAGGCACATGGGTAGTTGGCCAGCTGGCGCCCACTGGTAACTCCAAGATCTATAATCAAAATGTATGTATACGTTATTATGTTTGTTAAATAAAATTATTAGCTATTCCCACACGTTGTCCTATGTCTGAAGTCATCAAACATGAATTTTCACGATTGCGATCAAAGAGAAAATTCCTTTTCTGCCTAAATGGGAATAGAAAATATTTAAGCAAAAAAAATTGACTTTGCTATGCAGAAATAGCTATTCAAGTTATGAGCCCATTTACATTTAATTATCTATAAGGATATATTAAACTATTTCTGCAGACACTTTGTGAAAAAACATTTCTACTACATCTTTTCGTGCGAAAATAGCTTTACGATAACACAATGTCTAGCTCAAGTCCGCCTCACGCTTTAAATTTTAAACTGATATTCAAATTTTATATTCATGCGATTTCATATAATGTGGATCTACGATAGCCTCCAGTGCATATTTATTTATCCGCATTCAAGAATTCCCCGCAGCAAAGCAGTAAATACCAAAAATTCCACTTTACAATGAACAATGAAAATAACAAACATATCATGATTCAAGGGAAAATTTTGCAACATATTTTTAGTTGTATTTAGTAATGTTATTGTTTTTGTTGTCCACCGAACGGAAGTGCGTAGTTTGTGATGTTGTTGATGTGGTCAGAAAATGTTCGGGGAAGGAATTACAATTTACAACTTACAACTTTGAAAGCATATACGTATGAATTATAATAAAAATGTTCCACGGAAAATTGGATGCTTACACATAAAGTATCAAATTATCATCGTTATTTGATCCCACCAGCAAAACATACGTAAATACATATGTATATAACATCTACTTATACATGTATTTGTCATACTGCTTGAAAGAGTTTTAAACATTTTCAGTCTGCTTTTCTGTAAGTTTGGCAATTTAGAAGCCCCCAAAACCCAACACGTAAAATTTTTTTGTACTTTCCCTTTCACAACAATAGGCCATTGTAGTAGTAACAACAAATTCACATAATGCAGACCATGCCCCTACTTATATCACATCTCACATACAACACAATCATCTTTCCGCATTCAACAATTTAGAAAAGGAAAACTTAGATAAAAATTTCATTTCATTTTAATGGTCCAAAGGTATAGATATAGCATATAGCGTAAACGCTTACTTTCAACGAAAAAGTATTGAGCATAAAATCCTCGCACAGCCGGTGCAGTTGTGGTTGCCCTTGCCCGGAACTCGACAGTCATCCGATGACCATTGGACATGAGATTTGGAGGTGGATTAGCTCCACAATGACGAAGCAATTTCCTCTCCTCACCATCCACATACACAAAAGCTGCTATACTGTCGGCGTAGGCACATCTATTTCAAAAGTACACATAACAGCAAGTAAAAAATCAAGTCATTACTTTTATACGTATCCTATTCAGGCAAAACTGCAAACAGTAAACACGCATTTGCGCTTAGGATATTCGGCGCAATAAAAAATAGAGAAGCACTGAATAAAAAACTCTGGTCTGGTTAGTAGTCTGGCCTGGCGGTATGTTCCATGATGTTGCGACTTTAAAAAAGCAAGACAGTGCAAAACACACATAACATGACAATGACGATCATCATCTTCATGAATAGTGGTGGTAGTGGTACATTTTCGTGGCAGAAGGCAACATATCCTCATCTCCTTATGTAAGTAAAATGGATTGTTATCATGTCATACAATAACATCACGGGAGGAAAACACACATTCAACCAAAATAGCTTTCGGCTGGAGATAAACATAAGAGAATAAAGAAGAAATCCATGATCTTACACAGCAGTATGTGATATAGCAAAGGTTTGATAAAAGTCTACAATGTACTATTTTAGCACGGCTTAAAATGTATGGTAAGATTTTGAAAAGGTCTGTACAGATCCATGAAATGAGGGATTCTTTCAGAACACGATACTTTCTCCTCCCTCCGAACAACTATCACACTGCCACTGTTACTATGCTTGTTCATTCCTTTATTCCTCCAGGCAATTTTCTCTTTTGTGTGTCGTATCGTCGTACAAGCAAAATGCAAAGAGCATCGTGATCATCACGGAAATTATCATCAACATGCTCAACATGTTCTTCGTGCTTAAATTGTGTGTTGTACTTGTACGGATGGGATGGATGGATTATTTTAGTTTCTTTATGCCATAGGGAAACCCACAATTTTATCGTCCAACAAAGAGCATTGAATATGGGAATTGAACGTCTTTCATCTTAAGATGTTTTGTAGTGCAAATATTATATGCATGTGTTCAATCAGATCGACCTACCTAAATACAAAAGTTTCAAAGAGTTACGTACATGCTCAAACTGGTTGAATCCAAAAAAGGGTGAAGGATACAAAAAAAAAGTTTTAAAAAGACATACAGACGTAAAAATCTTTTTCCTTCAAAAACTTTCTCCAAGTTTCTCTTTATTTTTTTATTGTAATGTTATCCAGCCAACCAAACTACACTAAACGCAAACACACTGCAAATGTAAAATAAGTTTTGAGAGTTAAAACAACTTTCTATAGTCATTATATATTGAACGCAACAACGTAAACAAACCAAACCTAAAAGTCAATCCACATTGTTTGAGTTTTGTAAAAGCATTCTGCATAAAAAATAACTTGTTTGTATTTTCCTGATGCTGTGATATCCAACAAACTCATTATTTAAATTAAACGAACGAAAAAGCCCTTAACGTCAATTCAACATTATTGTTGTTGTACAAGAACTCTCGGTTATTGTACATTTGGAAGTTTCCAACATTAGCTATTGTCACTAGTTTTGTTTGCATTATTGTTATTGTGGATCTTTGGTTCTTAAAACTTATGAATTATAAATCTGTCTAGAAATATTTTTGAGATGATGAACGAGCTGGTGATTAATAAGTCGTTCTACTTTACAACATGTTACAGAAAGAATAAATTGTGACGGGAAAAATGCTATTGGAACCATTCAAGCTAAACTTGTCCTAATTTTACAAGGCTACTCTGCATTAGTTCGGTAGTACATTGGCCCACATTTGATTAGTCTTATTTCTTGCTAATACTATGGACTGGCGAAGTTTTAAATAAAATGGTTATTTATACATCATGCTTTGACTGACATAGTTTTCATTCCCATATTTTATAAGAAAACCTTGATGCATTTGTGATTCCCGTAGATCTTTAAGAACTTTCTTGTTTTCTTCGTTGCATGCTTTGTAGGCGTTTACCAAGAGATACTATTTCAGTAGTTTGTCAGTGACACATCTTTATTTGATTAATTTGATAGAAGACAAAAACGGTCACTAGTCGTAAAAGTAATAATGGTCCGTGTGTGACCTTAATCTCAGAATATTCCCAAGCCTCAACGTTTCCCATCTCACGAATCAAAATTTGTACAAGAACAACATAAACTGCAAAAAGATTTAGAACATTTCACATAAAATTCTGTCGCTTTTTTTACTTTCTCCGTATGTACATGCGGAAAGAAAACTTACTCGTTCATGTACAATCCCCAATGTTATTAAATACCTACCAGTAATCCTCTTAAAACCAAAGTAAGCAGTATTTTTGTCTTAAGTTTCTTCTAATATGCACTTTTATACTTACTTTCTTTCCGAGTTCCCACCGGGCGCCACTGCCTCCTTGGAAAGTTGCTTGAAGATCTTGTCACTGTCCTTGATAGCTCCCTTTCTTCGCTTCTTCTCCACTCCTTTTCTCCTGTAATCTGAATTAGAAAGAGAAGTTAAATCTGAGAATCTTTCTTGTTTAAGTTTACCTTTCTTATTGCTGTCCACTCTGATTCTCACCTTTATCATCGGCTCCTTCGACGTGCTCACTAAGCCTCACATCGTCTTCCTCTGCTTCTTCAAGTGGAATATTAAAATTAATCGGTTCTGAGTGGTGGAACAAGTCGAAGTCGATGAAAACAATGTTCACTCTCTCACGACCGTGTCCGATAAACTCAAAACGGCAGTGGGCCTTTGGCGGATAAGGACTTGGAAAGTTGGGCGTCGAGAAACTGCCATTTCGTCCCCCATCACTGCTTATCACTTGATTGCATTGTGGAACTGGAAGGCACAAAGTCAAGAATAACACAAAAGAAATACGATTAGTTGTCGTCACAGGGGAGTTTATACTTCCTCCAAAAAAGTGAAAGCCGCGTGGAAGAAACAAATCCTCTACTTTTTTTTGACCATCGAATTCATTTCTTTTTTTGGTAATAATGATCATCATTTCTATATTCAATAGAATTCCACCAGGGTATCGGGTATCATTAAACTTTTTTGTGAAAACATTATAGCTTTTTCCGAATTTTCTCTCAGAAAATGAAAATCATGGCTAGGCCACGAATTGATTTGACTTTTCTTTCAAGCTTGACAATCAGTAGTGGAAGCCCTTGTAAAAAACCAAACTCTTTAACTATCTTCCATCATGCTATTGGTCAGTTTACTGAAGCACGAAAAAGTAGAGACGAACGAATAACAGAAAAAAATTCATGAAATCTTTCTCTATGCAATAGTAATGCACTATCGTGGTCGTAATCAATCAATCATCTTCAATGAAAAGTAGCAAGACGTGTTCACTTCTTCCCACGCTTTCCTTGTAGAAAGTGTTTTTATTGCTTTTCTCTATTTAACATTTTCTCCGTCTAGAGAAATAAATGCGTAAGCAAAGCAATGGGCGTTTGTCTGAATACTTTTTATGATGCATTTTAGCATTTAGTGCGACTAACTGTAAGAGTGCAATTTTATATGAATGATGGCGGTGGTGGTTAAGTTAAGACGTGCTTCTGACTTGGGGTATCAAAGAAAATGGGTATGTAGAAATGACTGACTGTTTTTGTTGAATCGTGGGACCGCCAAGCCAAGGATGACGACAGAAAATCATCGCGTTATGATTGAAGACCTAGTGTACTGACTTTATATAATTTGTGGCTATCAGCCATCAGCTACATATATAATTATACTAGATATATACATACATGGGATGATATTTTGGTATTTATATGCATTTTATATATCTTGTACGCGATTTATGGTAGATGCAAGCATTCAAGCGGAAATATCTTTTTAGTTGGTTTCGTCTTTCGTCCAGCTCACTACAGCACAGCAGCAGATAATAGTGGTAGTACCAACTTGCTGGAAAAGCAATACATAAAAACGTTTATCCAACTTCGTTTTTTTCGTCCAGTGAAAGGGAAAACCCTATGTATTCTTCATAGAGCAATTTGTCATAAAACAATTGGAGATGAGCAAAGTGGTGCAATAAAAAGGAATAAAAAAATAAGTGAGTAAGCATCTATTTGAGGAAAAATGGTTGTTGAAGTTTGTGTTCAAGTATAAATCCTTCCGTGTACGGAGAATTTACTTACAATGGTGTACACTGTACTGCTTGCTGTATGGTCCTCCTGTTATTGTAAGACAACTACCCAAGTAAAAAAGCAGTATAGTGAATATGGAAAGGAGACACTTGGAGGACAGGACAGAAAAGAAAGATGAGCAGAGGGAGTGGAGAACTAAAACCGTACTGTTTTCAGCCCTTACAAAAAAAGTTTTTTACTTGGTTCCCAGTTAGTATGATAAATATTCAAAGCTTTCTCTTCATGATCGTTACTATTTATAGAAAGAATATCACGTGTACTACATGTAGGGACTTGTCAAAACAGGAAAAATTATCGTGGTTAATGTAGGGATTTCCAAATTTTTGTTTCACTTTTGCTACAGCTGCTGCTACGACTGGTATTTATTTCTAGGAAATATTCCCCCCTATGGAGCGTATCTATTTTTATTTCGTCAAATAAGCTCCCTAAAGAAATACTTAAAGAATGTACATATATGAGGGATATATATATGTATGAGGAATGTCAAAACGTACTCTCATATCTGAAACAATCAATTGGAAGTACGCTTAATAGATAAGCAACTGGACCATACGGAAGAGAAGTCGATTTATAAATATATGATTTCAAAGGAATAATAAAACTATTCTTCGAGAAAACCTAGAATTTTTTATAGCATCTCCGTATTGAGATTAGATTATATACTGGAAATAAAAGCATTCGAACTACCTACAGGAGAGTGCTCTGATACAGTTTAAAGGAAGGATTCTAGTATTTTTATAGCGATAAGGATATAGATTAACGAATAAAACGTGTCCGGTTTCCTATTTTTCTTTTCTATTATTTTACTGTTGATCAGACGATGGGGTTGGATAGGACACTCTTCCCTACTGCACTGGTAATAGTCTATACTCTATACATACATCTACTAAAATTACTTTCATTTTTATAAATCGTGGTCGCAGCTTTTAATACCGGGTGAAAGGGAATGACTCACTGCCACAGACAAAAAGAGAAGCGTTTATAAAATAGATATGGTCGGTTTGTTGTTGAACAACGAATTTTAACAATGGAGATTTTTTACTCAATATGATGATTTGTATGTACTAATGCATATAATATTAGAATAGTAGGTGTTAAACACGATTTTATCAAAAGTATGCGAGTATAGCCAAAAAGTAGGCCTAAAAGCTCATATATCTTTTTTATTTAATTAAAGTTTTTAATTCTTCGAACAAAATAATACTTTGGGAATGCCAAGCAAATCATTTGATTACTTAGCGAAGTTGTGTATATGAATGTATACCGACGTAGGCCACTAATTTCCTAACATCATTTATGTTGTAAAATATTTGGTACACAAATACGTACTCTTTGTCGTTATTGTTTTCACCACAACAATATAATAAAAATGTCCATCGACTCACACCGTCACACCATACAGGGTGATTAAAAAAACAGTGTAGACCGCATAATTGCAGATATGCGCGATAGATGTGCTTAATTCTGTCCACGTCACAAAAAATACTATTTTTCGTGTTGTAACGAAAATAAATAGAACTAAATAAATAAAAGTTTTTGTGTCGAAATTACTATAAGTAATTGACTTGCTTTTCTACTGCCACTGCTAATGAAGGAACACAAGAGATAATGATAGTTCCTTGTGCTAAGAGATAAAAAGAAAAGGAATGGCATGGAAAGGCTGCGGCTGCGAAACTTCAATCAAATAAAAACACAACAAAGAGAACTCGACAAAATTAAAATATACCTATTTGGGATACGATGACTTTCATCTATTGATTAAGTTGATACCGGAGACGGTTACAGCCTCAACCTAACATTTGTAATTCAAGCTATTGAAGCAAACAATAAGAACAATGAAAATCGAACAAAGTTCTTGCAATGCAACCAAAAAATATTTGCACAGTACTTCATTTAATTTTGTTAATTGAATTTTCAGAATTCGCATTCGAAAGAGATGGTATACCCTGTCAATTCGTCGAAAGAGACAATGAATATTTCTTTCCACTACAGACCATGACATGATGGAAACTAGAAGGTGTTGTCTAATTACCTCGAGGCAAGTTGGTGGCTTATATAATTAAAAAGCGTCCATTTTATACTCTATTCCAAAACACCAGCAACCCAAGCCAACATGGCTTGGTCTCGCCATTGCGCCGAACTTTGAGCTGACGAGGGACGATAACCAACTCCTTAAGCATACCACAACTAACTGAACGGCAAACACACAATCTAGGCATACACCATTTGTAGCTGCACAAGAATGAGTCGTTCCAAAGAGTCACGAATATTCATTATTGCACCATTTTTTCATTTCTATAAAAACCTCTGCCACTGCCAAGTACAATGATGTATTTTACGGAATGATAACTGTCTTAGCATCTGGGTCGGGTCAACCGTAAAAATAATATGTGCAGAAGTGTGGGTCATATACAACAATTCTCAAGTTCTTAGTACAAAAGCAAGCTTGTTAAATGTCGACATTTCTATGTGAAGTACGAATACAATATCATTTAGCTTTGTATAGTTTTGGTGATTCTGATGGCATCACGGTCAACTGTGATAGAGATGAGCCAACAGCAATCGTATCCTAGCCAGCCTAGTCTCGTCATAATCATCATTGTGAAAGTTACACTCAAATCTTTGTTCATCTTTTAGCTAAGGAACGCAGCCAAAAGTCTTAAACCTCAGAAAGATATTCCCACAGTCCATTTTTTTATTTTGTAGCAGTCGATCAAAAGTGTATATGTAGCATGAACAATATAACGCAGCAAGTAACTATAAATATCTATATAATAACATCTCCAAAGTATACATATACCTTCGTACGGTTTGGGGTGAACGTTCATACCCAACATAAATATCGCGAGAAAAGTTGAGAAATAAGGGGGAAATCTCATCGAAACAATGTGGAAGACGCAGAGTTAAAAAAAATGGTTGAAGCCAAGCAAAAAATCTAGAAAAAATGGTTGTGTGCGGTGCCGTAAATGTTGCTGTATTTCTTTTTTCTTGCTCTTCTTACAACATGTCTAATAATAGGGTAAAAACTGTGCTTATTTGACATTACTATTATAGTTCCAAGTGCTTTCTCCTTATTTTTTCGAGAAATAAAAGTGAGTAAGTGAGTCATGCGATTATTGCCATCCTGCTTGCCGTTTTTGTGGTATGCTGGTGTGGTTAAGTTTTGTTGGTGGTTCGTTGTTGTGCCAAAAGCAGGAGTAGTAACAAAGGAGAACTGATGAGATGAGATAGAGTGGACTGTGAAAGAAAACTAAAAAAAGAAAGAACATAAGACGATGTGCGATGGACATGCACGAAAATACGAGAATATTGTATTAAGAGCCCTTGTTGTGTTAGATTAGGGGCGACGTAAACGTTGCCTGCTTTTTAACTTGGCATTTGTGCGATTGTGATGTAACATGTAGCATTGTCGGCGAATGGATGGGTGCCACTTGGTATAAGCTTGGGTGCACATTGAGCAAAAAGTAAAACAATCTTTATCGGATAAGTGAAAGCAAACTAATGATTTTTTGCTTGTCTGTTTGTCTAGTTATTTATAAACAAAATAATTCAAAGCAAAAATTTATAGACATGCTTCGTCTATGACCACCATGATAAGTAAATTGATGATTTTCATTCAGGTTTAAAAGATAAACTATAAACAAGTTTTTCGCAAATTTACATGGTTTAAATATATCACCGGTGCCAAAACTCCAAGGCTATCTAGTTTTTATTATATTCTCATCTCAGACTCTTGATAAGTTCATCTCTGTGCAGAGTGCAGACTGTTTTTATTGCTACATATTAAAATAATGCTGCCGGTTAAATCGTTTCAGCAACTTGCTTCATTTCCTGTTATATTGCATTTGCGAATCTTACTATTGTTTCAACAAATATTCCTCCCTTGCGTATAGATATGTGGATCATGTTACTTAATCCATTCGAGGAGAATGATCTTAATTTCCTTTTTTCTTGTTAGCTGTCGGTTTAAAACCATGTTTTGAAACACTAAAAACTTTATAGATCTGTGAATGAATGTCCGTTTTAGAGTGAACAAGGAATACAAAACCAATATCCTCTTTCTCTATTAACTAATAAACTAAGACAGCGCAATGTATGGAAAGCTTGATTATTGCTTTGTTATCCTTCAGAGTTTTCGTAATCCTGGAAATGATAAAGCGTCTTTATTTTCCATTAAAATAACTTTTAATATCTAACTTTATTTGTCTACTCATCAAATAGTTTAAATACGATTACAAGGAAATCGTGTAATTAAACAACAAATATACTCGCTTTCATCAATACCATATACTCTATTTGTAAGCATCACGAAACACCAAGCCCAATAGTTTCCTGGATTTGATGTTCGTTGAAATTCCTATCGGCACTGCGTGGGTTAAGCAAACTATTTTTTTGTTTCAGGATTTTTTTTGTACTTGGACCTTTTGCAAATTAGTTTCAAGCTTTGCAAAAAAATGCTTCATTGAACTAGATAGTTATTACTCGATAACGTTGAAAGAATGCCTCTTCGCTTTACTCCTACGCGCTGAATTCTCTGGCGTGCTCGAAGCAATGAAGATATATACATAAACACAAAATCCATTCTCTGCTATTGGCTATAGGTTCTTAGAACTGCATTGCGATTCAAAGTTGTTGTTTTGCTCACAAAAAAGTTAAAGAAGGAATAAAAATGCCAAACTGGCACCATACTTGATTGATATACTGTATATTCTTACGAAAATATTATTTATTTATGAATTCTCTGTGCTAAATATGCTCCCACAAAATGTTTATATTAATTTATATACTGACATGTCTCTGCTGTCTTTTTCTAATAAACGAAATATATTGATACAAATTTGTAATAATGAGCACAATCCATGATTTTACAGGATATTTCGCAGAATTCATTTGATTCTTTCACTTAGTAGTCGAAACTTGTGAAAGCTCTTGCAAATTTTCTATCTTAAGAGACACTACGTCATTTAGAAGTCTTCAGCTTAGATGCATTTACATAAATCAAACTGTAAAACTCTGAAGAATTTGTCAACAAATTCTGAAACTGTAATGAAACTAAAGCAATCTTTTGGTTGTAGGTGTTACTGAAGGATCGTTGTATGTTTTTGTCTATTCACTCATCTCCAAATGAAATAGTATCTGATTTGCTGCTGGAAATGGCTCAAGTGACAACATCTCTGTGCTTTCACTTATGGATTGCGCAATGATACTAGTCAACAATAGTTGATATATATGAGAAGTAGTATTTCGAACAAATCTAAAACAATTCAAAAAGTTTTCTTCAAGTATTTTGACTTTTCTTTCCCCCAGTAATATCTTCGAAATTATCTTCAAACTTCCTGCATTTGCTAGTCTGCATACTCACAGGCTGTCGACTAAAACTTATTACGCTTTATTTACCAAAGTGGTTTTCCTGTTACGACAGAAAATGAATCAAAATGACTGCTACAACTAACTTTTTTCAATAGAAAAAACTAAAACACATCAGGATTTTGTTTGGGAAAATATTTACGCACCGCACCGCGTACTCACGTTACGTTTTTTGAAAAAGAAGATAAAATGTGCGACGAGAATAATGATGACGATCAACACTGGCGTCTCTCCGTCCTGTTTTTCATTGGCAATGTTGTGACCACGCCGGTTCAAAGTTGGATGAAACATAAAAACACAAACATCTACCACAATGGCACATGAACCACATAGCCACATCAGAAAGACCCTTCCTCTTTAACCCTTCCCAAGTTTCACCAAACTTTTTCCTGCTTTTTTACTTGAATTTCATTTATGGTTTTTTTCCATTTTTATTCACACGTGTGTGTCAATCCATCCCAATCTATGTACACACACCTAATGTGAGTACAAAGATTGAGGTTTCTGTGTTGTTTGTGGTATTGTGGTGTTCTAGATATAAAATGTATTTCTGCAAAGTTTATACTCATACTACTCTCTACAAAAGAACGAACGAACTCCCCACCAAATTTATATTTCCTATACATTGAGAGTTTCACTTAGAGAGAGAAGGACAGTGAAGAAACGGAAATAGGTGTACACGTACAACATGTATTGTATTTGACCAAACATCAAGATGTTTCTTGTTTGTTTGTTGTATTCGAGATGTCGTATTGGCATTTCTCCTGATGTATTTCCATGTTTTGGTTTTTTTTTACTTTTTAGACGTTTGTACTTTTACAACTTTCTACAGACAGTAAACTTTGCTCCAATCTGTGAATATGGCGGTCGTAAAAGTAAGGTAACAGCCCACACACATACACAACTAGTTTAGGGGTTTCTATGAAAAAAGAAACGAAAACAAAAGAAACGCCTCAATTGAACAGACTGGGCCAGACAGGTCAAAAGTTTTTGGTTACTGAGCCTCACAACCTATATTTAAGAAATAAAATAGAAGGATGCTTCATCACCATCATCATTAATGTTGTTGGTGGAACGAGTTAGTTAGGAAAATCTTAGCCAAAAACAACAAAACAGTAAGACTAAATTCACACGCAGTACATGGAATAGTCGTGATATGAAGGCCTTTAGCACTACTTGGAAAAAAGGATTCGATATGAGAACAGAAACAGAGATTTTTTAGTGTTAATTCATAGAATTTCCTTGATTGCTGTGTACTTTAGTACTGTTGATTTTAAGTAAGATCTTGGGAAATATCAAGCACAATTTCAGCATCCCATACACTTGTGCTTTATCTGGCCAGTCGAGTCACGACGGCACAGAGTTGAGTTGTTGATGAGAAAGAAGAGATGTAAGTTGCAGAAATTGGGGGAAAAGATGAAATCACACGAACTCCTTGCGTAAACTTGTGTAGAACAACGAGTACAATAAAATGAATAGAAAAAGAAGTTGAAAGGGAAGAATAAAGTGGATAGGATGGCAGTAGTAAAATAGGCTATCCCTTGGCATATATATGAACACTCTTTTGGACTTAATAAGAAAAGAGCCTTCAGGACTAGGGCGCTTACTCATCACTTCATTGCGATGATAACGGACTAGAAAGAGCATCCTACTTTTTCATCAGTGGATGCAACACAATGGATTTTGTTACTGTTTAGTAACATTGCAAACCACACTATATAAAATGACATAAAGGAGAACAGGAAACGTGCAGAAATGTAAAATTGCAGTGTACTCTTATAGAAGCCACGCTAAATCGTGTGAGATGAACATCTCTAGTTGCCTTTTTGCTTTATAAATTTAAGGATTGAATGAGCAAAATGGAATTGAGATTGCGAAGGTATATACATACAATCATACAGAAAACTGGGTGAGATGCATAAGAAAGCTTTCACTTTGTTTGATTCATATAAGTGTTTACAAAGAAGAAAATAAGGGCATCATATAACTGTTCAATGTATTTTCCTGTGGTAGTAAACTTACACTGTACTTGCAATTAGACCCAATATATGTATAAATTCATGACATTAAGTGTTTCCACACCGGATTGTTCATAGTAATATTGGTCATGCTTCCTATTGCTACCACTAAAGGATAGAAAAACGGACACAAAAAATAGCGACAATGTGGAGTGTGGATGATGATAATGATGGTAAAAGGTAATATGATGTACTAACCTATATCAATATCTATATCAGTTCGCAGGTAAGGGAAAGGTAGTAGGATTGTTCAACATATGTATGTATATATATACACGTGTAGTTAACTTGAACCACGACATAGCACACATCAACTGATCAACTGCTTGCAGGAATATAGTAAGAACCAAAATGATCATCGTGCTTCTTAAAAGCAGCTTGTACAACTTCCTTTACTTTTCTTCATTACTGCTACATTTCCGTTTTTAAATCTGCTTACAATTTACTGTTCGCATAAAATATCAACACTTTTGATACTTTCTAATACGTAATACGTGACAAAATGATACTAACCAACCATACTAGATCGTTGCATTGCTCCAAAATAAGAAGATCAGGAAATTCGGTTAGCTTAATTTGTGAATAAAACATTTTTTCTTCTTTTTAACTAATTCATAACTCATAACTCTAATAAATTTTTTGCTGTGTGTGCTAACACAATACAAAAAAATCTTGACTCGCACTACAACAATTTATTTTCAATGTACAAGTACCATATTGCAAACAATAGACATTTAATCAATCAAACATTCACATGTATAAAAAGGATATATGTGTTGTATTCCCATAATGGCATATGCTTTTAAATTTAACTTTTCTCTTGTAGGGCTTAATAAACAACAACAAATATTATCTGCCTGTCCTTCGACTTATTTCTCTCATTATCCCTGGATTTCATTGATTTTCATACATATCCATGCCATAACTTGTAATACTAATTATATGTATATGAAGAGCTGGGTGTTTTTCTATTGTTTTTGTTCGAGGAAGAAAGTAATTATACTTTGAGAGCAAACCTAAGCTCTCTGCTCGTTGTTATCATCGTCTGATGGGGTAATAAACCCTTTTGGTTTTTCATTACACAGCATTTCCTTGGAAAAGTCTATGCTGTCTGTGCTGCTAGTTATTCAAACGGAAACAAAGTAAGCAATAGGTACCTATAAATATGAGATTTAGTATATTTCGGCCCTTTATTATCTGCTATTTCTTTCTGATAATTAGATAAGCCTTCATATTCCAGCACTAACTGAACTAATGCTAAAGCATTCCTTGGTCTTTTACCATTTTGAAACTTAATACACAACATGTTTTATAGAAATGATGCTGATTGTTAGTCATTTGGAGCAACAGACTAAATAAAGTAGCATAGATTCCCTTGTTGTGGCGTAGTAGGGTTAAAGTCTGTGCGAATTATTTTTTACAAAGGCACTGGATTGTACGACAAGGGTCGGCTCACAGTATGGCTTTATATGTATATTATAATAAAGCATACATGGATAAAACCATATTATGTGAAAAGTAGTAAAAAGGTTGAGGGGAATAGGGAAAGAGGAAAAGTCATGTTATTCATTCGATCTCAAAGGATAAAGGATGTTGAGCATTGAACACGTTTCATTATTATTATTACTATTACAATGAACTATTTTGTTTCCTATTTTACTTTCATCATGCCTATCATCCTCGTCATTGGGTTAAGTTGGGAAAATGAAGAATGGGTTGATGAACATTATACATTGTGTATAACTTATATAAGCTTTTCATATCTATCTCCTTTTTTATACCAAAATGATACTATATCTCACATTTTCTCGTTATTATGAGCATACATACACTATGAATGGCTATTGTGCTGAATGTATCATGTTAACTTTTTCTCCGCTTTGTTAACTTTAAGAAAGCTGGAAGAAAATCGCTCATAGGCCAACAGCACCAGCACCATCCTCGCCCTCATCATGAAAACGATAGGCACCAGTAGCCTCGTATCAACTTAAGTCATTTCTTGCCACTACTAGCATACTTCATTAACTATATTTCATCAATGTATAAGGCTCCTACTTTTAGTCATCTGCTCCCTATGAAAACACTCATGTGTATACTTTTTTCTTCAAAAGACTACGCATTATGCCTAGTTCTTTTATGGATGAATGGATCGAGTTTCAATTCTTCCTTCTCCAAGTAGAGCCATGAACATCTTCTGGTCGTGGATCTACTTTCTTTTCTCAATGTCTTATGTCTTCTTTCTCATGTCTGGGCTTGGCCTGATCCGAAAAGTCATTTTCCAGTAATATGAACTTTCGTGATAATATTACTTACTTTTGGAGGAAATAATGCATCTTTCACATTCTTGCACCCAAAAACATAACAAAATGTATCCTAAAATGTACGACAACACCGTTTTCTTATGTTGCTATCTTCCCATTGCTACGTTTGCATCCTTTGGAATGTTATTGTATTATAGTTCTATTTACACTGCGCTCCCAATTGTAATATAATATTGGGAGCGAGGACCACTTTACTTTTTTTCCTGTGATTGGATAACAATAGCTACTATATAGCCCATCTATCTGCCTTCGTCTTATTTGCTCTCATTTTTCTTTCTCTTACTTTTTATGTATGTTTTTATGTGTTGCAGTGCAGTGTGTATCACTCGTTTTCTTTCACTCATCACTTTATCTGTACTCAACATCATGCTGTATTAACTACCATGATGGTACTTTCTAAGATCTATATATTGACTGAGAGAAGTCGGTCTGTCAAGTTTTTACTAATTAAACAGTTTGCTACGCAGTATTTCCCATATGTACATGCAAGACTGTTTTCATCTTCGTCAAGCGAATTGATGTTCATATATAAATTAAATTTACATAAAATAACGTTAGCAGCTTTTTAGCAGAAGTATCATTTGTTTCATCCTAGACTTTCCAAAGATATGCGTTTTAAAACTATCAATAATCATAAATCCGTTTCATGTCGTGAACTAAAGTAGCGAAAGTAAAAATGAAAAACAGTGTGTCTTAAGTTCAAAGCCAATACTGCTTAAAATTTTGCTT
>JAQFXM010002332.1:0-25385 GCA_034693345.1 Entomobrya multifasciata
TGTAACATTTTGTGGCATTCCAAATATTTGGACCATCTACAACGCCTTCAATTTCTGCTGTATAAATCATATTTCCTTTTTGCTGCGTAAGTAGAAACAAAATTACATTTTTAGTACTAAATCATAATTTTAACATGTAAAATAATTTAGTTCACTTATACCTGCTTATTTGGCAAGTTCAAAGGTAAGTTAAGTCCACAATGTAATTTAGACAAATCCGCACTTAACTATATTTAAAGCTGACTCAATTCAAGACCAGTACAGTAGAATTAACATACTAAATATTCAATAATAAGTAATAAAACCTAGATTATAGTCAAGTTCGTGAAATTTATTCATCCCTACGCTTGTTTTACTTTATAAAACAGTTAAAAAATATCGAACGAACCGGTAATTTTATAAAAAGGGACACGAATACTTTTTTAAATAGCCGAATTACTTCCAACGTATTTAATGTGGTAGTAAATTAAAATAGAAAACTACGTGTTAATGAACCAAAAAACAAACTACGTCACTTTCTTGAATTTATGAGTGAGTCAACAGGCAAAAACGTTTTTCAATATAAAAATATGTGCTTACAAGCAAAACAAAATCAGTCAAAGCACAAGTTGATAAAATTGTGAAAAGATCTCATTCAAAAAGTTTACCGCAGTAGTAACAGCTGAGTAGATGCAAGTCTAGAACAGCTACCAATACATGTGTGCTATTGGACACGATCAACTTTGTTTGGTGTGAACAAAGACAACTTCATTGAAAGCCAAAACAGGCATCTTCATGTGTGATATTCGTGTAGTCTGCATTTCAGTTTTATTTAATGTTGCTTTGCAAACTTTGCACTTAAGTTTTATAATAGGCCAAATATAACTACAAAAAGATTTTATGACTTAACTGATTACAATTTATAAGCGAAAAGTGACTTTGTGTATGTCATATGGGTACATGATTTACCTACTCACATTTTAATGCCATTTTAATTCAGTAGCCAAGATGAGGTATCAAAGAATTTAAATAAATGCGGATAGGATGGTTGATTACTTTTTCCATCTGAAGAACTGATAGTATTTTGCTATAGTACTTTTAAATACTTTTAAAAACAAAGTAAATTGGTGTTTTTGTTTTAATCGTTAACTTTACAGTTTTATGCGTCTTATCTTATGTATATTGGATATTACACTTTCTGTTGCTAAAAGTTTAATGCCAATATCAAATTTTGTTATACAAATTTATATTGCATTCATGCCAATATGACTTTATCAAACCTTTGATATGGAAATTCATAATTTTTCCTCCTGAATGAGTGATGAATATGTACATACTAAATCAAATGGTACATGTTTAAAAATATACCAAAGTAATTTAAAATATTTTCCTGCACTAAATCTAAATATACACGCGCATTGAAAGATAACAAATATGTAAACACTTTCACACTGAAATCTTATCAACCCAGACTGTATTTTCTGTTCCTCTCTGCTTTCACTATCATACCCAAATACTAAATATATTCAAGTAAGCGTTCAATGTGTTTGCATTTTTATGCCTTTGCACTATTGGGCAAGAAATGACATGGTTGTTCTGCACACTGATAACGAGTTTTGTTTGTATTGCAAAAGATATGCCTTATGGAATTGCATGGCTTAATTTTGCATGACTAACACAACAAATACACACATTTCAACATTTAATCATCTCATTTCGAGTGAGTCAGAGAAACAAGAGGCTGACGTTAGTTCACATTTTATCAATTCGTTTGTCAGTTTGTCTTATATTTACTAGTTAAATCGTTTGATATCGTTTTGAAAATAACATTTTTTGGTAGTTTAACATCTTTTAAGTATACTTGAGCACTTAAAGAACGCAAAACCAAACAGGTTACCGGCCATTTATCACTCATTCAAGGTTATCTTAACTAAAAAAGATAGAGATCAGTAAAATCACTCTTTTCTATAAAGCCGGTAAGTAATTCAGTTTTTATTATTACTATACCGAAATGTATAATATAAGCGTGTTAACAAAATAAGGATTTAATATATTTTATACACATTTTAATTTTTATTAGAAAAACATCTTGAAAATGAGTAGCAACACCGCAGAACTTGAGGGCCTTCTTGTTGGCCCTTATCTTTGGTCAGGTGAAAGATTTTGTGATTTCGTAGTCGGCACATGTAATGTCATGCAGAAAAATGACAATTTTATCCATGATCTAAAAGACGGAAGTACGGAGGTCCTTGGAACAAGCAACTTTGTGGAAATATTGGGAGATGAATACTGGAACATTTTGAAGTTTGATGATTTCGGCGTAGATAGATATACACATTTAGATTCTGCAGCAAAGAAGTCCGTAGTGAATCTTCTGAAATTTATCCGTAACAAAATTGCACACATTCGATCCTACAGTAATGAGACAAAGATACAGCTGAATACCATATCTACAGATGGAAAAAGGTTTCGATTTTTCTACAGAAAGAAAAGGTTGAATGAAAACCAATTTTTTGCCTTTTGGGTCTTCAAGTTTCCAAAATTGGTACCGTACCTGTGGATAAATTTTTTAAAACTTAAAAAGGAACTCGCCAGGTATTACCCGGATAATTGGATTCAAATAGAGAATTTTCAACAGGCTTATTTGGACTTGGACGAATATGTGCAGGAGCTCATAAATTCGTTAAAAATTGACATGGAAAATGGTAATTCTCAATTTATTACTATTAATAATTAAAAGTAAAATTCGATTTTTATTTTCTAATTTTGATGACCATCTTTTAACTTTATGTTTACAGGGAACGTTCTAAACCGTTTTGAAATAAAATTTGGAGAAACGATTGACACGGAATACGGTAAAATTAATTTGCTGCTTAATAAAACCCATGATCATCTGATTTTCCAGTAAATACTTACAGCGGTTGGTTTTTTTCCAGAAAACGTTTCAAAACGACTTAAAGGACCAGCCTGCGTCCTTGAATTTAGAGTGCTGCATAACATACTCGACCATATTCGGGACACAAATAAATTTGTCTCTGTTGCTGTGAGCTCAAATGACAACAATTTATTGTCAGTATCACATTCTTCCAAACCTGGGGAAAAGCTGCACTATGTAGGTAATTTAACAGGTAGTGAAAAACTTCATCTCATATTTACGAAAGACATTGCAAATGAAAAGATATGGGAAAATGTTGCCATTTGCGATTGTAGAATAATCGTATTTTGTGAGCCAGATGGGTTTACAACCAAACAGATTGAGGAAGCGATAGGTAAATTGCGAGAGAGAAAGAATTTTACAGCAGAATTATCTGTAGCCCCGATAAGAGCTTACGAGTTATCGGAAAAGAAACAACAGTGGCTATTTGACAATGCCAAAGTATGTATTCAGGGAAGGGATATTAAAATCTCTGATATGTTTTCAGATAGTTGCACTATGGCAAGAGCATTATCAGGGGATTTGTTAAATCAACTAGTCAAAGAGGAAAAGCCCACACTTTTTTCGAAATTTAGCAATCCGGAATATGAAGGTGTTTATATTGAACGACGATTGTTTTATCGAAATGATAGAGCGAATACGGTTTCGTTAAATCGTTTAAACATATATGTTAGAGAAAAGGATTACGTGAGCCTATTTGTCACACTATTTCAAAGTATAGACCATCTTATTTCTGAGAAAGATAGTATAAGTTCAGAATGTCACACAATCTGGCTGCTGGCGGAACCAACAACATTTTCTGAAGAAATGTACGAAATATTGAAGTCAGCATTTTTTTGGCGAAAAGTAGAAATTTTTTTGCCTGTGAAACAAACCAAGATTAGTGAAAGTTTTGACTCTGCCCAGTACTATAATCACCAAAATAGCATGCCTGAAAAAGTATTTCTACAAGACGTTTGCTCCCAAAGCATACAAACAGTGTACATAACGGCAGACTCTGGCATGGGTAAATCAAAACTGTTAGGTAGCTTGGCTAAAAAGTTTACAAATAGTTTTGTCATATTTTCTTCATTCCGACGTTTTGTAGATCTTCTTAAAAGAAGAGTTGGTGGACTTGAGGTTTGTGAAAAGATGGATATAAAATACGTAATTTTGGAAATCGTCGGTACTATACATGAATGTGAAAGATACGTACTTGATAAATGGCTTGAGGAAAAATGCAGCAATGGAGCACGAGTCGAGCTACAGTTAGATGCTTTAAACGACGTTCCAAGTGCAAATTTAGAATTAGCAGTTAAAGCAATGGAAATTATTGACAAGGATTTCGACATTATAAGGCTATGGGTCACTTCCAACAGATCATTTCCAAGTCAAAGGGTATCCTTTAAGTTCGTCAATTGTAGCGTATCCGGATTTTCGTTTTATGATCAGGTAAGGTTTTTTGAATATAGTTGGAATAAAAAAGGTGTGGATTTACCTCAAATAGTTTTGAAGACTTTTGTAGGGTCTTTGATTACAGAAATCAAATTTAGTTTTGTCATACCGAAGAGTTTCATAATTTATCCTCTAAATTGTAGCATGCTTGTTAAATTCTATGATGAGGAAATTCCTAATATATGTAAAAAAACTAGATTTGAAACAGATCTTTTCAGAGACTTCACTTCTGGCATAGACTTGTATAAGAGCTTGTGGCAGAAAAAGTTTTCAATAATCCAAAAAGACAAAAAGGGTAATCGATTGGATGAAAATGACGACGACTTTAAAAAGAAAAAAAAGAAAAAAAGAAAACTATGCAAAAATGGGTATTATTATAGGCAATGAACCACTTGAGTTTATTCATTCAACGTTTGCTGCTTTCTTTGTCGCACGATTTATGTTTAAAACGCTTCAAAGAGGAGAGCTGGATGGTTTTTGCTCACCAGTTACATTTGTAAAACTGTTTGAATTTTTACTTGAGCCAAGGTTTATTGATTTAAAGGTCTTCTTAGACAATTACCTTCACAAATATAATGACTGGAATGACTTAAAATGGTTTAAAACTCAAAGAAATTTTAAAAGAGGCAAGTTTACTGCTGCCAAATTGTTTGCATATCTGTGGATAAACGACAATGACAAAAATTGGGGAAATAAAATCTTCCATTTTGTGTCTCAATTAAATGTCCCATTAACGTTGGGTACAACGTTTAGTGAAAAAAATGAAGAGGGTGATACGATACTTCATTATTGTGTTAAAAACTGCGATGACATCGATTTTATTAAACGTTTAGTAAAAATAGGTAGCGAAATTAATGTTAAAAATGGGGAAAATTTGTGTGCTCTGTGTGCAGCAGAGAAGCTGGGGAAAGTTGAGATTGTAAACTTTTTTCGTGAGGAAATGGGAATAAATGGACAACAGCTTTGTAGGCATGCTTGCTCTGAAATAGTAGAGCAGGAATAGTTTCAGGCAATTTAAATTAATTGTGGTAAAAATGAGTTCAGTTTTATTTTTAACTTTAGTGCTTTAGACGGTTTTGAGTGTTTAAATAAATTTGTGATAATATGTGTAAAATATCTTAAGTAAACAAACAAAATTTCATACCTTTCAGTTAAAATGTATTTTAATCGGTTTAAAGTTACTTGATTTATTAACTGATATATTTTGTAAGCATATGAAAACGTCTTGTGCTAAAGTTTTAGTTGAAGCATATTAGGTATAATGTAATATTAAGTTGTAGTATAACACTATCTTATCTTCAGTATTTTAAAACTATTGTTAGTATTTCGAAAGATATACGCAAAATAAATAAATTTAGAGATGAAATAATACTAAATTTATAAGATGTATTGTATAATATATTATACTCAAATTGATGCTTGATATGCGTTTTTTAAATTCTGCGTAGATTGTGTACATTTCAGAAAGAATTGTTTACTAAATTAGATATTTTAAGATTTACTTTGCCAAAAAATCTTTACCATTTTTCGAGTGTTGTCATCAAAATATGTACTGCACTCATGGAAATATAATCTTATCAAACTTATGAAATCGAAAAACCATATTATGTTTTTTAAAGGTAGTCTTCAAATATGTTTATTTGATAAGGATCGAAGGACACATGTTTTAAAAATACCAAAGTAATTTAACATAATGTATTTACATACACCACAATAGCACGATAAATAAATAATTGCTCAATTTATCCTTTTCTTTATTGGCGTGTCAGTATATTTCTATTATATCAGATTTTGGTCAACACCAGCATTCTTAGAATTGATAGCAAAAATACAAATAACGTAACAAATAACCACAAGCATACAAAGATAGGAAGTATGTGAACGTTTTCACACTGAAATCCTTTCTACACAGAATATCTTCTCTATTCCTATCCGCTTTTACTAGCATAGCCAAATACTATATGTATTTTCATGTAACAATTCAACGTGTATGTATTCTTATGCCTTTTTATTTTTGGACAAGAGCTGACATGGTTGCTTTGGACACTAATAACGAGTTTTGTTTGTTTTGAACAAGATATGCCTTGTGGTAGTGCATTGCTTAATTTTGCATGACTTAAACCACAAACCAAACCCGTTCCACCATTCAATCATCACAATTTGGCTGAGTCAGCGAAAGAAGAAGCTGACGTAACTTCACATTTTATAATTTCAGACACCTGCCAGTTTTTCTTACACTTACTAGTTAAATCGTTTAAAATCGTTTAGAAAACATTTTTCGGGGGTTTAACATATTTTCTGTTTACTTGAGTTCTTAAAAAGCCATCTATCACATATTGAATGTTATTTTATTAAAAAGATAGAGATTTTTAAAAAATCAATAAAATCATTAAGTAATCCAGTTTTTATTATTGAACATTCCTATCTATTTTTGGTCCAAGCGCGATGAGTTTTCTCCTTGTTATTCCAAAAACTAAGAGCTATGGTATTACTTGATTTATGTTATAAAAATGTTAGTCTAACTGCCTTCCAGATTTCTATAAGGAAAATCTTTGAAATTGGCATGCAAAAATAAGCAAGGTACTTGAATACAACATTGAACCATAATTCTAGACTTTGAGATATTTCCATGGGAGATCTTCGGAATAAGGAGATCTCCAATGGAAGGATATCTTCAGAAAAATGTTGAATACATTTTGCAATTTTGTATTTTTTTGAGAAAACGAATGACGCTACTGTTGCATTCGTGTGATTAAAATATACGTTCATTTCCGAGCGTTTCCAAAAATGTCAAGTTTGCAATGACATTATATTGAAAGATCCTCTTAGTTTTTCGAATAACAAGAAGAAAACTTCTAAGGCGCTCACCACACAGACATTGGATCCCACAGTGTGGAAAAAGTCCCACACTAGTGTGGATAGTGTGGCATAGTGTGGATCCCACACTATGCCAAAGTGTGGAAAAAGAGCATGTTAATACAATTAGGATTTAATATATTTTACAATTATTTTACTTTCGAACAGAAAAAAATCTTGAAAATCAGTAGCAATACTGCAGAACTTGAGGCCTTCTTTTTGGCCCTTATTTTTGGTCAGGTGAAAGATTTTGTGGTTTCGTACACAACGCTTGTATTGCCATGAAGAAGAATGCCAATTTTATCCATGAACTAAATGCCGGAAGTACGGAGGTCCTCGGAACAAGTAATATTGTGGACATGTTGGGAACAGAATACTGGAAAATTTTGAAGCTTGATGAAACTGGCAGAGATAGATATACTTATTTAAATACAACAAGTAGCATCACAAGTAAAATGCAGTGAGGTAATATATAAATTGAAAAATTTAATTGATTTTTCGATTTAAAATCATTTTTGTATCCCAAAAATGGAATAATGGATAAGAAATCGAAATGATTCCGTCACTTCAATAGTAACGCAAGCAGTCCTACTTTCTCAGTTTCAAGTTTGTTAAACAAAGGAACAATTTTTACTCTTGTGGTGATGATATACATGCTTCATAGTTGTAAATATTTCAATATCTATGTCTTCACAAAAGCTTTTTTATGATTCCGTTTTAACACAATTCTTAAATCTGAGGGTAATTATTTTGCTTTAAATTTTAGATAGCATGTCCATGTTTGTGACGACAACTCTTGTAACCTTTGCAAGCTCAACTTAATTGTTGGAGAGAAACCTGACAACAGGATGTATGAAAATTGCTAATTAGCTCCAACGTAGTTGAAACAATTGTTGTTTTGGATAGGAAAACATATACTTGTTTTGCAACTTAAATAACGTCATGGCTGTTTTTTGTGGAATGACCAGATTTTGATTCATTTTGGTCAAACAAGCAAAAATGGGCCAAAATTTATCAGCAGAACGGATGGACAGACAGACTAACACGATATCCTGTATAACTTGCTCCAGTCACAAGTTTATAAGTTTGACGTATGACTGCAGTTGCAAACTTATGTGAGAGTTAACGATTATAAACTTATCCCAGAAATGTCTCTCAAATATTTATATGACGGTAAACCGTGTAAGAAATGACGCAATATTGAAACTGACTTCTTGGAAGTTAATGTAACTAAAAGGAAACTCTTAATCTCCATCTTAATTATTTTGAGTCTCCGCCGTCGTCGTCGACTCGAAATTGTAAAATGAATAAAGGACTTGGATTTATTTTAGAATTTATTTACGAGTACCTAGATCGGCAATCAAGCGGACAAGCTTATATTACACAATTTTGTTGTAAAAGTTTTAAATTTTACTTAATTTTTTTTACAATAGTAGGTTTAGATTTGAAGCTATAAATACACTAACACGAATAAAGTTTATGGTTTCTTACATCAATTTTGCTTTTAAAACTTTTAGCATGCTCGGACTGGTAATAAAATAATGAAAGCTCTTGAGTTTTAACAAATTCATAGCAAGTTATCAAACAACCCATTTGAGAATATTTGGAGATATATTTAGGTAGGTCATTCCTTAGTATGAATTGTACGAGTTTTTAGCTATTTTAACTAGAAATTAGCCAGCACGCTAACGCCGTGCAGTAGTAAAGTGCGGATTTATAAAATATTGTAGTTAATTTCAGTGATTAAACTTAAAACTTTCAGTAGATTTGTAGCCACACCATACATATAACGTCATTCGACTTAGTTATAAACTTAAAAGATGCTCATTTGCCAATAACTTCAATCAATTAAATGGAATGTGATGTCACTCCACAGCCGACTATATATAAAACGATAGCCATCTCAATACAAACTTTGCATCAAGCATCGGTGTGCGTATCTGTGCATCCTGCACATACGTGATACTTAGAACCATAGAGAAAAGATTGTTCAGAAAAAACGGGAAAAATAAATGTACTGTGGTCTGCATTTTCTCACACAATAAAGGTACAAAATTTCATCATCCATCCATCCACATACTCAACAGGGCACTGCATCAGATCACAACAAAACTTCTTCGCTGTGGCCATCTCTTTTTGTGCATTAAAAGAGTACACCAGTACTTTTATTGTTTGTTTGCAGCTACATTTTCCTCTGGACAAATAATTAACGATTGTGAATAAGTGACTAAGGTAAATAAATAATTGCTCATCACCTATTGTGCATTTCAGGTACATCAAATATTTAATTTCTGTGTATTAATTTGGTTTTCTTTCTTTTAATTTCAGAATTCTACTCAGCCCATTTGACGGAGTGACCTTTCCACTGTGAATAAGTTCAAACATGGCTGCAGGTGCGTAATTACTTGGTCATCTCTTATAGTGCATTAAAGAGTACACCGAAGTAAATTCAACATTTTTACTGTTTTGTTTGCAGGTCAAAGGCCATGGAAGGAACGGATCCTTGAAAAAATCCAGCTACTCGGGGATGAAGACTATAAAGGCGTACTATGCGAAGCGTACAACCAACCACGTCCACTGGAACTAAAGAGGACTATTCGGAGGTACTTCGAAAAGAAGGGAAAGACAATGATGAGGGGACGGGGGAACGGAGTACCTGAAGAAGGTGACCCTGAAGGATGTCCTGAACCCGGAACCTCCAAAGAAGTCTCTCGCTCGGCAGGAAAGGTAAATTTTTATGTAAATTACTCATGAATTTAAAATATATTGGCCATAATAATTTAATCCTTAATTAATTGAAAACGTTTTTTTCCACAGAGCCCATTTATCTTTCGAAGTGACCTAATTCCAGCTGGGGAGCACGTTTACTTTGACGTTGAGAAACTTTCGTTGAAACTGGGACCAAGTGAAGCCAAACACCAGCAAGTTGCATCATCTGTGGCAGTTGTAAATGACAGAAGGGATTTAATCATGTGGAGCTATATTAAATGGAAGAATGTTTGCCAAACATTTCCTCAGTTGACTGGAATTAATAAGGAAAAATTGGAAATCGGCCTTGACCTGTCAACTGTGAGTAAACTCTATTTTTATGATTTTTACCCCATCTTATCAAATCATTGATTCAACTCGCTAAACAAATTTCGTTATTTTTTTAATTTTCAGATTCAGCCTTTCCTGGAAATGGTACTCCAGGGAAACGTGGTCGTAGGATGGGACCTTGAAAATGATATGAAATCCTTGGGTTTAGATAAAAAATTCAAGACTGAAGACCTAGCTTATCAGTACTTAGATGAGGCTGGTCAGAAGAGAAAACTGAAGGATGTGTACACCTTTTTCAAAACGACCAAAGATTCTAAGGAAGAATCATTTCAGTGCGGCATCCATTCTGCCATTCAAGACGTGAGAGCTACACGTGATGTCCACATGGCCACAATGGAATGGATGAAACAATACCCAGATGATTACAACTATCGATTCGACATTCCGCGATCCTCAAAAGAGAAATGGAAATTCGACCCCACCGACATTAATCAAATTAATGAATAAGTAATAGGTGGACATTTCTAAATGTACATTGAAAGAATACTCCACATAACTCACAATCTAATTCTCTTCCTTATCATCTTCATTTTTATCTTCCGTTAGTAACTTCTTTTCTCCCTCAGTCCCAGCTTCAGAATCACGTTTTTGGTGCGCACTGCTGGTCGGAAATTCACCGTCATTTACACACAATTGAGAAAGGCTTTGACCTTCTTCCAATTCCTTCTGAATCTCCTTGCGTAACTTCATCCGTGCAGCCTTTTCCAAACGGGCGGGTTTCTCAGGATCGTAGTGCTGATTTCTCCGTCCACAAAAGTGACAAAATACTGCAGTGCCTACAACACAAATGAAATAATTACAAATTACTCTCTACTATACATCAACCTCATTCCATAATACTGCTTCAAAAGTTTAATTAATCGGTTAATTAAAAAATTAATTAATTAACTCACACCGTAAAAAGGCACAGCATCGAACACACATCCGATACAATCCATCAGCTTTGTCCAAGAACTCCACTTCGTGATTGCAACGTACGCATTTCATGCCATTGTACTTCTCCAGTGCCATGTTCTCGATAACACCGCTACAATTGGCACAGAACCTGTCGAACCTTTCCGATAAAACTGGAGTATTAAATAAAGACGATGGTACCAATCCACTCCCTTTACGTTCCTGGGACCCATCCTTGGCGGCCTTTGAAAGCGACATCACTGCAATAAATTGATTATTATTTTTTACTTGAATTAAAAAAGATCAAAGTGGTCATCCAAAAAACGAATTAGCTATAGATATAATTATTAATGGGAATGTGCTTACCTGATTTTTCGTTAATATTTAAGGAATGCACTTGTAATGTACAACTGGTGGAGCCTTTAATAAAAATCTGAAACAATTCCTCGCAAGAATATCTTTTGTGGATCAACTTGATTTCGTTTAAGCAAACGATGTGCCTGTGCGATCCAAATCCCACGAAGTAAAACGATGAAAAGACGGCGTGAAATATATTCATACTAAGTCTATGAGACGTACACACATTAAAGAACCAAGAGCAGTGTCATCAATTTTTTCTTCGTATGATTTAATTTATGTATAATAAATGATTACAATTAACTTTCAATTCATCATTTAACAACATCCATATAGTGTACATTCTAAATGGTACATGTAAAAGACTACAATATTTCTCTATAAACACAATTATATGTATAAATGTTAGAATCATTTTCATAAATCAAACCTTGTCGTGAGCCTTGTTTAATTTGAACAAATAAGCCTAATTTACTTTTTACTCGAGAAAATGCAGTATACAATTGCCCATGTGTAAAAACTGGTTCAGGTAAATAAACACCGATGCGATCAAACGTCTGCCCCTGAGATTTTGTTATTGTCATTGAATAAGCAAGTCTAACGGGAAATTGTTTTCTTTTCAGTTGGAAGGGAAGGTCACTATTGTTAACATCAAGTCCGATACGTGGAACAAAAACTTTCTGTCCTTTTCTTGAGCCCGTAAAAATGCTGCATTCTAGTAAATTTGCCCCCAACGTCTCGATAATAAGCCTTGTTCCATTGCACAATCCACGCTTTGGATTAAGATTTCGGAGTAGCATAACGCAGCATCCTTTTTTCAGTTTTAAAATATGGGGAGGCATTCCCATTGGAGTAAGCGAATTTAAAAACTCTATAGGGTATTGTGATCTTTCTTCTTCACTTTCACAGTCAGCAACAGAGTCTGCACTAAAGTATGTTAAAGAAGCTCCTGTTAACTTTGCCAGTATCTGCTCATTTATCTGCATAGTGTCATTGTTTTTTGGACACAAAATAGCTCGTGAAGCGAGTTCATCTGAAGTGAGCTGGTTGATATTTTCCCCAAAAACCTCGGCAACAATGTTATCAGTAAGATAGTCGGGAAGAAGTTGAACAAAATCTTCATCTTTTCCATCCTGTTTTCCAGTCCCAATTTGCAGTAACCATTTAGAAAACTCCAGCTCATCATTATTCACTCGCATATTTTTTAAAAGTTTCAATTCCTGAAAGAGTTTCCACAGAGGACTACTTTTCACACACGCTTATACAATCTTCACTCGATTTCCGCGTAAAACTACTGGAGCTTGTTGCTGAAAATCTCCACCGACAACGATTGGTATGCCTCCAAAAGGTTCCTGGCGATTAAGTAGGTCTCGCAAACTTCTATCTACCGCATTTAACAGATGAACATGACACATTGAAATTTCATCCCAGATTATAAGTTTTGTTTCCAGAAGTTCTCTCCATTCCGCTGAACCTTGCTTAAACCTTGAAACGGTACTATCAGTGAGATTGATTGGAATGCCAAATCCTGAGTGTACCGTTTTTCCTCCTTTCAACAGAGTGGCCGCTAACCCTGTTGGTGCTACAGATTTAACTAAACCACCCTGACCCAAAATGGTAGCTGTTAGTGCTTTGTAAACAAAAGTTTTCCCACAACCACCGGCCCCGGAAAGATAATAGCATTTCTTTGATGTCCTTCCGTTGACTGCAGACATGATGATATCAAAGGCTGTGCGTTGCTCTGCATTCATCATGTCCACTAAAGAAGCAGCTTCAACTCTCTCATTATCCATATTTATATCGTCTGGAATATCGTAAGCATGGGTGGGAGTTGGAATTCCAAAATCTTTGCATGTGTATCCGAACTGTTCCAAATGGTTTTGAATGTCTTTTAGAGCCATCTGAATTGCCATGTATTCACTGTGCGTATTTATATAGTCCTCACACATAGCAGTCACATATTTTTCATAAATAGATTTCGAATCTGCTGGTCTTGCGTGTACTAATATTGCAGCAAATAATTGCCGTAGTTCAGAGGGCATTCGAAAGTTACTTGCTTCTTCCATGGCTTTATCCCACTCAGTATCATCATCCAATAATTTTAATGCTTTTGCGGCGGCCATAAATGTTTCATGTTGCGTACCGTTGATATTTCTGAGGTCGTCAAATGATTGTGCACCTTTTATGTGTGAAAGCAGAAGCCGAAGGCAGAAACGTTCCATGTCTCTTGGGGATACCGCGTACATGCGGGGTAGTATTTTGTTTGCTCCCTTCTTACGTTCCTTCCAAGTATTTTTTTGCCATACGTAATGATATGGTATTTCACTGTACAGGTGCTGTCTTGCTTCGGGATCAGTTTGGTTAAGAAGAAACCATTTGGTCAGTTCTCGTTCCTCGCTTCCTTCTTCAAACACGACGGTTTGTTGTGATGGTAGATGTACCGGTAATCGTTCCACTGCATGTGATCTATTACTCATGTCGTATCTTCGGAGACGCCACATGGATTCTGGAGCTGAGATGTACCTTGTATCAAGGAAAGTTTTCACCTCATCATAGTTGTAGGTACCATTTCCATCTTCTTCATTCACTTGAACTACGGCGGCATCATGACCCTTGTAAACGTACTTAAAAATGTAGTTAACGCTTTGCACAGATGAGCATACTTCCACATTAATATGTGCATTGTATTTTCTGGTTAAATAGGGATTATACGGCACCACCCATCTATTGTCTAATTCAGCGTTTCGAATGGTAACTATCTTTCCATCGTTTCTTCTCCGGTACAGTGGGTATCCGTTAACGTTTACATTAGTTGTCTCACAAAATTCTTTTGGAAAGTTTTTTGTGCATTTGAGAACTCCCTTTTCTTCCGCCATACACGGGGCTTTTTTGTTGTAATCACCACACGGTCCATGCAACATACAGGTTTTAACGATCTCATGAAGCTCTTTATCACTTGAGTCGGGTATTTCGGCGGACACAACATTATTAACTTCTTCTGGTTCTCTTATCTTGTCTTCGTTTTCCAAAATTATAAGCATATGGCAATGGGGAAGACCTAAATTGGATACATTTATGTGTACATTAATAAATCATTCCAAATTAAATGCTTGCTGACATCCATTGAACATAAAATATTATCTCACCTCTCTTTTGGAATTCAATAACAGATATATACGCTTTCACTTTTCCAAGAACTCCACGCCTGTCACATGTGAGATCGTACATTAATTCTTTCAACTTTAGATAAAATACTGTTGCCACGATATCCGGTCTATCAATGGCGGACTCGTTTTGGCGGAGCTGAGATGTAATTTCTTTCCACTTTGGATTACACGTGAATGTGATAAACAAATCTGGTTTACCGAACTTGGCCACTAATACCATTGCGTCTTGATAGTTTTGCTGCATAAATCGTTTCCCTCCGACAAATGTTGATGGCAAAATAACAATGCGTCCTGCTTTCAGGTCCTGGCGTTCTGCTTGACTATTGACGTAATCCATCAGACCCATGTATAAGTCAACTCGCAATTTCTTTTGGTTTTCACGGTTCCATTGCAACCTTTGTGCTTCGACTTTCAGGAAGGCGTCCACAATGTACTGCTGGGTTAGCTTTCCTGCGTGTAACAACGGGTTAAATCCTGTCCGTTGTTGCAAATGATATGAGTAGAACTGTAGCATCGACACTTTTCGTGTTTTTTTGTCATCGCCATCATCTTCACTTTGCTCTTCTTCGTGATTGTTTGCACCGCCAGGTGCTTTTTCAATGCCTGGCTGCCATCCTGGTTCACCTCTTGGAAATAATAATGGATATGTCATGGGATCACAGTTTGGACTGTAAAATTTAATGTTTTGTAGCTGTTGATTTCCTTTGGGATGGACTGCTATATCTCGATTGAATAGGGGCTCGCCATCATCAGAAACGAATACCGCGGCAACTTCATTAGCAACAGGCAAATTATATCTTCTCGGATCGTGTTGTCTGTCGTTGGTTATCCACATTTTTACTCCTGAAGCTTGATCACCCATGTTTTTGATAACATCCTGCATCATGTTGTATGCATTTGCGAAAGGATTGATTTCCCTTAGAATAGAATCAATAGTTTTAAACATGTTCGCAGTACATCCATCATTGTAATCGTTTCTGGCTCTTTCTTGGTTTGCATAATCTGGATCAAGGATGTAAAGTTAAGCATAGGTAGGTTTTGTAGAGTTCTGAAATGACTGGGCGGTTTTATGGTAAACTTGGCCGTGAATAACAAATGCTTGAGGTCCTCCGGCAAACTTAACCGACTGATGTCCAAAGGAAGCAAAGGCGAATGCACTTTTATATTTTCGAATGTTCATACGAAATTGTTTAGCATCATCAGATAGTTCAGTGAGCCATGTCTTCAGGTCAAGTTTCAGGATAATCTGAAAGAGCAGTTAATTTGATTTGACCGCTTGCGCAACAGGAAGAAAATTTGCCTCTGGTGGTTTTTTCTTGAAGAAAATGAAGAGCATCGCATTCTGTACATGGTGCGTCCCTCTGTCCTAAATCATGTAACTCGGGATGACTTTCAGGATTCCGTGCAATGTTTTTTGTAGAGCATGAAATTTTTCAAATTTTTAAATACCCGACCGAAAAAAACTCGATGATTTCTTTATTTTCAAATACCCGACCGGAAAATGCTCGAACCCAAAAGATTTTCGAGTCCCGTACCCGATCGAAAATACCCGAATTGGTCTAAAGCCCTCTATTTCATGGTACATATAGGCTTAAATTTTATATTTGTATTATTTTATTACAAAATTTTCGAATTTTGGCTTACATTTATACACAAAAAGCCAAAATTTGACTGTAATGCTTGTTATTTCGTAGTAATTTTTACATGTTAATGTAAAAATCTACTAAAATATGAACAAAAAGATCCTTTCGAGCCAAATTTCGATTATTGATTTTGACCGTATCCGACCGAGTCCCGTCCGGTTCTAAAAATTCATGCTCGAACCCGGATCGTGATGGAGTTCGGTCACGGTCGGTCATCGAGTCCCGGAAATTTCGGGACCCGATTTCATGCTCTAGTCTGTACCTCTTCTGGCAATATCAGTTGCCACGGTTCGCCACCCATTTTTGTTCTCATCTGAGCAACGACTTTGGTGGCCACAGACATCAACTTCTTCGTCAATGTCTTTGCAATGATGCACTATGCAAGTTATGCCCATGTCCTTCGTCAATCGTTTCTTGATCCCAATGTACAGCTCTGATCCGTTGTTTGGGAGAACGCAAAGTAGCATCTTTAAATGCTTTGCTTGTGTGTGGTGCCAGACAGCTTCGCAAGACTACGGATCTAGATCACGGTGGGAAGAGGGAGGTGGGAAGAGGGAAGTGGGAAGTGGAAACGTTAGGAAGTGCCTTTTAGTAGGTCCCCTTGATTTCTTCATGAACTATTTTGATGTGCCCAATTAAGGCGCCGCGCAGGTAAACGATTTCGCGCAAAATTCACATGAGAAGGCTTTCAATTTTGTATGAGCCACCATGTGCTGCTTTAAGTTAGACCTAATTGAAAATCTTTTATCGCAATTTGCACATATATGCCGTTTGATGGCATTGTGGAGATCTTGATGTTGCTGCAACGTAAACTTCTGTGAAAATGTTTTGGGACAAAAATTGCAGCGATATGGCTTCTCTCCCGTATGTGCTTGAAGTTGATTTTTCAGAGCAGTAGAAGATCCCAGGAATTTGTCACATAAACTGCATTTGTATGGTATTTCCGTCAGATGTGTATTCAAATGTATTTTTAGGTTAATTTTTTGGGCGAAAAGTTTTTGGCAAAACTCACACTGGAATTCTTTCTGCCCACTATGCAGTAACTGATGACTTTTGAGATAACTTCCAGTGGAAAACGACTTTTGACATATCGTACATTTGTGAGGCTTTTCTTGTGTGTGCATCTGTATATGTGCCTTTAATTTACTATTTGTTGCAAAGGATTTGTCACACAACTTGCACGTGTAAGGTTTCTCATTTAAATGACTTCGGTAGTGAATAATAAGGTTCTGACCACTTTCAGAAGGTTTGTTGCAAAATATGCATCGGTGACTTCCAAGCCCTCATATTGACAAACCAAAATTAATTTTTGGGTTTAGTTTTTCCAGACTTAAATAAATATTTAGTGTCCTTAGCTTGAGGAAACCTTTTTATTAAGTTTATACAGTAAGTAATCTCTTATCAATTTAATAGTTAGGTAAAACTGATCACTTTAGACTTGTTGAAGTCAAACACGTATTCACAAATATTAGCCAAACAGCACGAGTTAAAATAATTTCATGCTGCTCTTATGTTTAGTAAATGAATTAAAATACTTCCGGGAAATACCGGGAGAGCAGTATTGATTACTTACTGATGAGCTGTTGTCGAAACGAATGGTTTTTCGTGAATACGATTTAAAGAAAGCTTGCTTTCAGTAGTACAATTTCCTTGCAGAATCGGATTATATTTCTAAAACGTACCAACCTACGATTGTTTCTTATGCTGTTGGGTTTTAATGTAAAAATAAACTTTTGCATACCTAAATACTAACACGGCAGCAAGTTGTGTTGTGAATGTGTATACTCCTTCAATACGATTGCACATGCAGCATGCTTGTTAATTCTTTTCACTCTTTTAATGTCTTCATTAAATATTTTCATACGTACATGTGCACACGTACGCAGCTTGAGTTAAGCTTTTATTTGGAGCACGTACTTTTTCATACATTGTATTCATTAATACATACATGCATCTAATGTTGTAATGTGGAATATGTGTTAAACAAAACGTATTATTTACAAGGCTAGTGAATTGACTTCTTCTTATCCACAATACGAAGCATCTTACTCATTTATTTGTGCTACAAGACTGTAAGAACAAAGCTTCTGGCAAAACAAATTGGATGTTATTGATGACCTAGCCAACTTTGAATCTTTGTTAGTATGAAAATATTCACTTGATTAGTTCAATTGTAAACCAAATGTAATCCCACGATTAATATTTAAAATTTAAGTAAACAATTTTATTTATCTTCTTGAATATTCGGGTCAACATGATTTATTTATTTAATTAATCAAGCAATTAACTAATTATTATTAATAATTTTGTTTTCAGCGGATTTGCCACTGCAACCATGAAAGCATCCCAGACATCCTTATTATTCGGCAGTAGTACCACCCCCGCACTGGCAACCGGCGACTCCTTTGTATTTGGAAGTAGCACTAACTCGATGCCCTTACTGGCACCTTATCCTTAATAAGACCCTCTTCCTATTTGAAGCAGCATCATCATCTATCCAAAACGGTAAATGTATTTTACTAACTTCAGGTTCATTATTGTCAAAGTAAATTTCAATGTTAATATCATCACAATTGAATATTTTTCCTCGAATTATTTATTTTATAGCTGAAAATAATTATCATTGTTGCAGCCGCCGCCAATATCACAGTTGCCGAAAAAAAGGCGAGTCTGGAGATCTGAATTAATTTGAACTGTCGACCAAGTTGATTTGCTACTCAAAAATCAGTTAACTATTGTGCACTCAACTAATAAGTGGTGAAGTTATTTAATTACAATGAGCAGTTAAATTAATTAATTATTTAATATTTGTGAAGGAAGACTAGCGTCGAATAAATTAAGAAAGAGGACAGCGATTACGACTAACCAGGGAACTGCAAGACTCATACAAAGCCAATCAACATAAAATTCAACTTTCTATACTAATTTCGACCCCAAAAATTCAATGGTGACCATCATTTTCCCGAATGGCCACACACAAGGTCACAATCAGGACATACGTCCAAGCGCCCGAGCAGAACAGTCAGGTGCATACACTAGCATGTCATGACCTGAACTTTGCTTTACAATTTTTCCTTACAGTTTTCTCTCTTTCCACCTCTTTTATATTATTTGCGAATCAAAATATTACAATTTAAAAATTAACCGTTGTTCACTAGTAACAAATGGTATTAGGGCTTTGAATCAGAAAACGAGCCTTCAGCTGTTAAGTCCTCAGTCCTCAGGTACAAAAACTTGCAGAGCAAGAAAATGGATTTGGAAGAAAAATGCAGAAAAATAACGCAGATGATCTAAACAAGATGAATAAAGAAGGAAAATCTAAAACGAGCTCCGGTAAGCCATATGTACGCACATATACACACAACAAGCTACAGCGTTGACCTTTGGTGGTGCTTGGATGTAGGTCTTGATTATGACCTTGCGTGTGGCCATTCGGGAAAATGATGGTCACCATTGAACTTTTCGGGTCACAATTAGTATAGAAAGTTGAATTTTATATTGATTGGCTTTGTATGAGTCTTGCATGTCCCTTGTAAGACGAGACTAGGATCAATCTTAAAAGGGAGCAATTCATTAATAATTAAGTAAACCATATTTAACTTATGATGATAGTTAAAATTTAATTTTAAATAAAACTTTAATTATTTTAATTGCCGTATTCACTTTCTGCTCTTTCTTCTTGTTTAATTGACCATGTGACCACACTGTATCCAATCGTACCATTTTCTCAATGTCCCCAAATTTATTTTAAAATTCCACTTATTTTCCTTATCCATTCAGCTCAGCTGCCTTTTAGCCAAGTAAAAAGACTAAAAATTTGTCTGGTTAGTGAATTAACTGTTTTTATTATCTTTAAAATTGTCAATGATTTTGGTTAATTATTTTACAACCATTTTTGTTAAGTTAATTTTGGAACGGAAAGGAAATTACCACCGTCACTTTCCAGAGATCAAGCCAAGAAATCAGCTGCTTATTTCGTTTTAATTGTTCACTTAAAAAATTAGTTTAGTGCTCAGCACTTAAAACGATTAGCTAATTAGTGCGTGTGTTCTTTGTTCATTATATTGAGTGAAACAAAAAATATTTTTAAATGGCCAATTTTAGTTTTTCTTTAATTGAATTCAAATTTGCCACCAAAAGGTTAATTTAAGGAAAGTGATTATCCCTTTTAACATTTAAAAATAAAATTAGTTAAAACCCATTTAGTAAAAATACCACCTGTCTTTATTTTAAATATGCCAATTTTCTGTTCACGGTATCTAAAATTTTATTGAAACTGAATTTTTTCTAAAAATAGTTTCCCTAATTCTCGGAAATAAATCAGAAAAAATGTAATTTTTAAGTGTTCTAAATTGTAATTAGGTAGTTGAACGATGAGTGTTCATATTAACGGTACTAAATTTAAAGCTACAAATGGGTTATAGTTTAAAAAACTTCATTCTTGTCGTACATTTATAACAAATCCAGTTGTTTCACCGTTACAATAAGAAGAGTTCCCATTTAAGTATGAACCCGAACGCTTAGAAGCACTGGCGAGTTGTTTGTCTAGCATTACAAAAACGACCTAATGCTACTTGATATTATATTGCTTGTTTTAGAAATGGAAGGTCTTGTTATAATTACGTAGATTTTTCAGGCAAAAACGATCCAAATTCATTTAACTTACTAAATTCGTATCACACTAATCTATTTAAAAGGCACAAAAAAGGTGCAAAGTGTGTGCACGTGACTTAAAAGTTAGCATCAACTTTAACAATGTAACCGAACGGCGTGCATACGCTGCAGACACATGTGCTTATATTAGCAACTTGTGTACTTGAAAATACATGTGAAAAGTATTCAGCACAACGCATTAAAACTGCTAAACGAAGGAAAACATTTTCATTGCAACTCAGGAGTACGAAAACACGCATGAGTATTTCTTCAGTCATTGTTCAAATGTACACTGTGTTACTGAGTGCACGAAGCATACTTGAGATTGAAACCGAGTGGTTGCAGAAAAATGTTACACAGAACAATTCATTTGAGCACGTGAGAATTTCTTCAAACAGATTCATTCACAAACGGGATCAAGACAAGGCTTTTGTGCTTGCCATACCTTCCTAAAGTATTTACATGTATTCACGAGTTATCACAAAAAACTGAGCTTTAATTTAAATTGAATATTTTGTGGTAGAATTTCAATTTAAAAAAAATTAAATCAGACCGTGCATGTTTGAGTACACTAACTTATTTTGAATAATATTCCTTTGTGGAAAAAACATGTTTCAGATTACACATTTGTAAGTCAAATCTCATCATACATAACGCTTATCCTACGTCACTGAGATGGCTTCAAATACATTTAAGTGTGGCAACTGTGAAAAAGATTTTGGTTCAAATCTAACTTTAGTTGCACATGCTAAAGTTCATCTTGGAATTCACAAGTGCATATTTTGTAAATGTTGTTTTACTTCTGAATGCGATATTTTTATTCACTACCGAAGACATATAAAAGAGAAACCATACTTCTGCAAGTTGTGTGACAAATCCTTTCCAACTAATGGCGAGTTGAAGACTCACATACAAAGGCACACACAAGAGAAACCTTACAAGTGCACTACATGTCAAAAGTCGTTCTCAACTGGATATAATCTCAAAGAACACCAATTGCTGCATAGTGGGATTAAACAATTTCAATGTGAACATTGCCAAAAAAGTTTCACCCGAAAGTCAACTCTAAAAACACATTTAAATACACATGAAATAGAAACACCATTCAAATGCAGTTTGTGCAAGAAGTTCCTGGGATCGTCTAATGCTTTGAAAGATCACATTCAATCACATACTGGAGAGAAGCCATATCGTTGTCGGCTTTGTTCTAAAACATTTTCAAAGAAGTCTCAACTGCAGGGACATGAGGATATCCACAATGAAGTCCGGCGGTATAAATGTGCAACTTGCAATAGGACATTTTCAAGAAAAGGTGATTTGAATAGGCACATGGTGGTTCACACTAAATTGAAAGCATTCACGTGTGAGCTGTGCACAAAATCATTTACTCAAAGAGCAAACTTGATAACGCATATCAACACGGTGCATAAAGAATTCAATGAATACAAATGCATTTTGTGTGGAAAAAGTTTTTCTAAAAAAGGGAATTTGGAACGTCATGTGAGGGTCCATACCGGCGAAAAGCCGTACAAATGTGCTTAATGTTCCGCTGCTTTTAAAGATTTAAGGGAATTGATTGGACATTCATAAGTGTACAATTAGTTTAAATTTGGATTGTGTAAACAAAGTTAAATCACAGAAATCATGTTGACAAACGTAAATAGTAAAAGCGAGCAGAGTGTAAAACTTAACAGTAAATTCAAATTGTGGATACTTGGCGGACTGTACTCATGCTCCCACCTTTAAATCAAGCGCGTGGCTTTCCTGTGTTAAAATGTAATGGTAGATTTCGGGCCTACCAAATATTTACAATATATAGTTACTGTAACATCATATTTATGCATGCCTACAATCTCCATAATCAAATAGGCAAGAGATCGATATATATTTTTTGAAACCTGGCGTTTCTTCGGGACTCATATGCCAGAGAGTAGGTTCTACTGAACAAATTTTGTAAAGTAAACAACTAGAAGATTCAATTTGCCGATGTTCACATTATACAAATTTGACATACCTAATTCTCCAGATTATTTTACGTTTGAGTTAAGTAATAAGTAATTTGTGTCTTTAATCAGCAAAAATTAATTTACATTTAAAAAATAAATGAAAATTTAAGTATTAAATTTGAATTCGCATTACTTCTTTACACACTTTGCATTGTAAAAATGAATTAGTCATTTCTCATCCATTCTGTTAGCTTGTTATTTCATTCGGGGAGCGTATTTTACGTATTCACTTTTGCGAAGTTAACCACAAACTTTTTTTAATTTTAAGCGCCCATTTTAAAACCTTCAGTGTCTTTCATTGTTTTTTTTCCAAAAATAAATATTCCATTCAGCTGCTTGTGAAGAATTGCATAATAAAATTGGCCAACTAATCCGTGATATTTTTAAGTTTAAACAAAATTTTGAAAATGACTTTTAATTTTCTAGTTCAATTTTAAAACTTGTCAAGTTTGCCGAATGACCGAATGAAAGGACTGAAGACCGGAGCCTGGGGTCCGTTTCCCCTCCAATCCTGTCGTAGGAACATCATCTTGCATCAAAAAAGATAATTAAAAATAACTAATTATGCAATTAAATTCAAGTACATTTTGGCCTAAAATTAAACAAAATTTACTTTACTAATTGTTTTTATACTTTTTATTTATTCAACTGCCCAGTAATTAATTTTCGTTGCTTTCACCGCTACTCCCGCAGCTGAGAAGGAGCAAATCCGAACGTCTGCTTTTAAATTGTGAACTTAGATGATGCTTTACACAAATACAGTTAACTGTGTAGTCTGCATATTAAGTTATCTGTAGTCTATCTTTTATTTTTTTAAATAGCAATTAAGAGTTTTGTTTGGGAAAATGAGATAGACGTCGGACAGCTAATTGGGAAAGAGGACGGCGATGACGACGAGACTGGGATCACCAGACCTAAATGTGACCAAATTCAATTAATGATTCAGTTGGGCATATTTAACTAATGGCTATAGCTATTATGTAATTTAAATTGATATCCTCCTACTTTTTCTTTAGTCATTTTTCAGGTCAGAATAGGTAATCCGCGTCGTTCCGTATTCGCCCCTGCCGTATTTTTAAGCCGAATTCAAGTGATGCGGTGTCAGTTTTTAACTAGCAAATTGATTTGTTACGTAGTGATATAAAATAAAAACAAAAATATCTATCTATCATCTAATTTCCCCAAAAGTTCCAAATTAAACTCACAAATAAATCAAGAACACCATTATTTTTAACATGCTAGCTAATTTTTTTTTGCTTTTGAAATAGTTAATTTAGTAATTTAAATAATTGACCAAATTACTTTTGTGTAGCGCATATGAGGCATTGGAGGGGACAACTGCAATGAATGATGACCTTGTGGAAGAGGATGACCTGAGGAAGGCGGAACCTGCTGATCCGATTATTTTCTTTTTCTCATCGAATGTAGTTGTCCCCAAATTTTACAAAATGGTTTACTTTTTATTAGATTGGTTATTTTAAACTATTAATAAAAGCTTTGCTGCCTACACTACTTTAGTCTACTACTTTGTAATCCTCGTCGACAGTCATAAGGGCCGGGGTTGGCTCGGCTTTCAATAATAGCGACCTAGAGAGAGTTGAGGCTTGGGTCAGCGGCCATCCCATTTTTTCTCTACCATCCGCTCGTTGTCGGTCAGATGATGATCGGACGAGGGAGGTCCTTTTGTGGTTTGTGTCATGGGTGGCGCATGGTAGTGACCATGCAGTCGTCTGAATAGTATTCCAAATAGTCGAATAGATTATATTATACATTATACAACAAACTAGCTAGTTTGTTGCCGCTAAAATAGATAATTTAGTAATGAAAATGATTAACCAAATTCCTTCCGTGAGGATTGCGAGGCGTGGGCGGCACAGGAGGGGACAACTGCAACGACTGATGACCTTGTGGGGGAGAGTGACTCAAGGAAGGGGGAACGAGCTGACCCGATTTTTTCCTTTTCCTCATCGCAAGTTGTTTCCCAAAAAATATCTATAAAAAGGGTTTACTTTTTAATTAGGTTGATTAATTTAAACTATTAATAAAACACTATTGCATACACTAGTTTAGTCCACTATTTTAGAAGTATCGTCAGCAATTTTTAGGGCCGGGCTTGGTTCGGCTTTCAACATTAGCGACTTCAAACAGAGTTTTGAGGCTTGGGTCGATGAACACCTCTTTTGGTCTCGACTGTCCGCTCGTTGTCGATCGGATGAGGATTGTGATTGGACGAGAAAGGTACTTTGTGGTCAGTGACATGGAGAAGGCATGTTCATGACCATGTGACGATTTATGACCCCACTAGTCTTCAAACGAATCCGTGTCGGATGAAGTATCGTTTGGTTATGCTGAATCAGAGGAT
>JAQFXM010002333.1:0-25379 GCA_034693345.1 Entomobrya multifasciata
AATTTATAAGCCTATTGTTCTAAAAAGGGATAAGCCTTTTAGCGGTGATTGTCATCAACGCTGGTTGTCGTACAATCCTTTTTTAGGTTGGATTTAACTAATTCCGTCACCTTGAGATTTTCATTTTTGATATATCTAGCATCAAACAGCAACTGGTCTTAAAGGATAAGAATAGTTGCATAGGTATTTCATTTTTGACTTGACTAGCTCGCAGATGTAGCCCAGTTTTCTTGGTGGATGAATGGAAAAATAAGCTGGAAACCACTTCACCGCCAGCGCTACCACCGCTGCACTGTGTAATTTCTCCACTCTTTCCTGGACTAACCATCTTTGTTTAAATTTGCCTTTTATTCATCTCTTTTTTATATTTTACGTGCCATGTGTAAACAGTTGCGAGAACACTAAACCCAAATTTAGGGAAAGTAGTTATTCGTGATTTCAAAATCCAAGAGGCTATCCGCCAAGGATTCTGCCAATATCAATTCCAAGAGTTCATCAAGGCTTCAATTTTGCTTGCCCAACATGTGGGATTTCAAACAATTTTGATTTGTTATCCTTCTTTTGGGATAGAGTGTACAGCAAAGAAACGTATTTTCTAGAAAAGGAGTAAAAGGGCAAAAAAAAGAAGCAGGAAATCATTTCATCCTTCTTCGTTTCACATTTTATTTCCCTCCTATTTTCCTGCCTGAGTTCTTGTGGGACTTTATTTTCTTTTTGGTGGTAACATGGTGTGTGCCCTCATAACCTTTCACTGATTTTTGTACACACATAATATGCCCATATACGATATCACCAGCAGATCTTATAAGAATTTAAGAGAAAAAGTAGTCTTGTTCTCACAGCCATAAGAAGACTTATGAAAGCCAGTTTGTTGCAAGAAGAGATATGAGCAAGATTTAGAAAAAACTAAAGCAATCCAAAGAGATAGAACGAGAGACAGAAAAGCTTTATACATTTTTTTGTTATGCGAGCGTAAGAATGAAATGGACAGACAACTGGGCATAGAGATAGCAGACAAGAGAGAATAGGATGCAGGGCATGTCCTTCAGATAAGTAAATTTCCGTTCAATTTTCTCTTTCTCAGAACCTTTCTAACTTTCTCCCTTTTCATGGGAGAGTGTCTGTGTGTACATATATAAGTACATTTATAAACTGGTAAATATGTTAAACTCTCTCTAATCTTCAAGTGCAGTTCATATGATACAAATCCAACTATCTAACATCCTTTCCTGCTCAGTAGCAGACCGACATATTTTTATTTAAGAAAAAATTGATACTTGTATTACATTACACTACACTACTCTGCTATGCTGATTTACGTATGGTTTATTATACCTTCACCGTGCGTCCTGTTCCGTTTCATGTGACTGTTTTGATACAGTATTTTTCCTGAAGACTCAAACCTTATCTACTAATATGATGTGAGGTTCGGATAAGAACAAAAAAAGATTAAGAAAAGTCTTGCACTTTGCCACTTTAGTCGAACTATGCACTATACTTACTACCTGCCAGCCATATATGTAGTTCAGTCTGAAAGTTCCTTCTTGTCTGTTTATTCTTCACAAAGCTATTATATTGAATGAAATTGAATAAAGCTTAAATGCATTTGAAGTCAGAAGAGATATCTATCCTGTTTCGTGAGTTTGATCTTGTGTGTGTGTTAGGCAACTCCCACGTGCTCTCAAACTTCCTTTCCGTGTCCTTCCCATGTTGCGTCTTGCATTTTACCTTATTTTCTTCTGAGGTTTAAGTTTATGTAATAAAAACAACAAAGTAACAATATTTTCTTCATAACTTGATCCTGTCTGTTGCAAGCTTGTAAGCACAAAGTAAAGTTAACTGTCAGTGTCAGTAAGTAAAACCAAAAGTTTATATTACACATACATATTTGTACATTTTAGTTTATACAAAGCACATGGATTGTTTATCCGATGTTTTGTTTGTTTATATGCAAATCTACATACTAGTATTATGCGAATGATTCTTTTTTATAAGGAAAGCTTTTTATTGTATGGCTGCGTGTGGCCAGACTTTTAAAGTGTTTTCCTTCGGGTTTATAAAACTCGAGGAAGATAAAACGATATTATTTAGGAAACTAGTCATGTTCGAGATACATGATGAACATCTGACAACTATATAAAAATTTGAAGTTAAGGTTTTGTATATCATATCTATACGCTTTCTTTATGGTGGCTGAAAATATAGTTTGCACAGGTATATGTTATATAATGCAGACATGCTCAAAATTTCATAGTGTTGCAAAGAAATCCCAAAAGTAATATTCGGAGGATATTCACGCATACAGCAATGGAGTCAAAAGTTTAGTCACACATTTATTTTACAGAGTGACACTTTCAAATAGTCGGTTTCTTAGACGCATTTAAATACATAGCTGCTGAATGCTGATCGAACTCACAATGGTGGACCGGACTGACAGAGTTTGAACAAGTCACAAGACAATGCAAATGTGATCCATGATGAATGTATTTTGGTACATATAGTATGGCTTAATCGTAAAACGGCATATTTGTGGATGGCTGTTCAGATTTTACAGATGTACGGATTGTCTTGTTTCATTTTCGCAGAAATCTCATTCTAGTTTTATATCACTTTTTATAAAACAGGATATTACATCGTACAAAGCAAACAACCTAAACGTAAGTTTAGTACGTGTATTTGGATAAAACTTCACCATTTTACTCAGGTGTATACCATTTTTATTTGTCAGTTTCAATTCATCCTTTCTTCTTGTTTTTCTTCAAGATGACAAAACAAATCTACTCATTTTGAAGTCCATTGGGACCAGAAGAGAGATAATTTAAAACTTAAAGTATTTGATCAAAAGAGATCACCTTTAATGGACTTATGGGATCTATTTTTCTACCTGTTAAGAAACTTTTATTTCTCGGATTTCAAAGAGTCTTTACTGTTCTTTCCAAATGACCATAATAATCGCTAAAAAGGACAATATCCATTAGACCTTCGCTTACTATTAAATTTTATCTGTAGTAAACTCAGCCAGCACACTTTTCCCAGTACCGCTTGGGTTGACTTACAAAGGTTTCAAGAATCCGAAATTGATATCGAAATCGAGATCACGTCAGAAAAATCGGAAGCATGTTAAGTATAATCCCTGCTTTCCTCTTCTTAAGAATAGGATATCCTAAAAATAGCACAAAGAATATTGTATCGTGATCATGATCATCATGTAAACGAAAGAAAACAAGAAGTATAGCATTAAATTACAACTTTCAGCGCACGATAACATGTCTTTTCTCCATTAAACATTTTCTGTCTCTAATGCTTAACGCAAACAAAAGCTCGGGGTTAAAAGTGGTAAACAAATCCGGAGATAATAGTAGGAAAAGGAACAGTTCTTGAAAGTTTTCAGTAATTTGAGACAACACAACGTATGCAGAACGAGTAAAAAGAGAGAAAACATACAAATATACCTTTGTAAAAAAACAGTTACTTTTGTAAATTTGTGTCTGTCTACCCAATTTTACCAAGTTAAACTTCAAAAAATGTATTCAGAATGGAATAAAATGTTTTTTAAATAGACGTAGAAATATGATAGGTTGAGCTCAATTTGCATTGTTGTTTGTGTAGGTATCATTGAGCACGGCATACGGCATCGATCTGTCGTTAATAACTTTTACCCATATTAAGCTTAGCAGTCATTCAGGTAACCTTCGATTTAAAATAAATATTCCGAAGAAAATTCATGGTTTATTGGAAAATTTAAAAATAGTGCAACCCTTCCTAAAGTACGCCTGCCATTTTCCTTCACCCATCCTTCCTCAGCAGGAAACCCACTGCACTGATGTCATTCATAATTTCTCATGACATTTGTGAAGTGTCCGTATTCCATTGTGTGCGTGTCTCTTTTTCCCTCCCGGGTCATATCCTTTAAAAGTTTTATAAGAAGAAACATGGATATTATGTGTACGTGTGTATTTATATCGCATGTCAGTTTGGGATTTACGGGTCATCGGCTTTGATGTAATATGTCTAACTCGTCTGGGTTCTGGGTATGAACTTTTCAAGTCTGATAGAAATAGAGACCAGGCTACTCAGAAAATACCACAACAACAACAATCTATAGAACAACCACAATCTATTATTGAATTTGGATAGAAGTAGTCAGATCGCTTGTCCACTACTTCATACTTAAAGTTCTCCACATGTTCATCTCTTCAGTATACGATGTCAAAGTATACACAAGTATAAATAATTCTGTTGATTTTTCAAAAGAATTCGTACAAGTATTTCCATTACAAGAACAAACTTCCATCTAATACCATGCACGATGGCGTGGAAATTGGCACGTTTTTAGAAATATATTTTCGCTATAATCGGTCGTGTAAACGCTTGGATAACCTCGCAGCGTGTTCCAGCATTTTTTTCTTTCGAAGGCTCCATAATAGCACGCGACACAAAACTAAAAAACAGGATCGTCATCATCTCGTTTTCTCGTATTATCTTTTTCCTGCAACCAGCTCTAGTAATCCGTCTTCTGAACTGTAATCTAGTGGAATGTCACGAATAGAAGAAGGAGCCCCATTCACAGTAATCTTCAAGAAGACTACCAAGAAGATGATGATGATCGTCGTGAATCGTGATCACCATCATGCGTTTAGTAGAGACGACGACAGCGTTGATGATGCTTTTGCTTTCTCCCTTTAAAAAACAACTTATGTGTGTGTTGGTGTTGATCTATTTTCACCAAGCTTCGCATGATCATCACCATCACCCCACATCGTTTACTTTTTCTTCGCGTTTAGTAAACTATGTAGACAAGCAAATAAATGACGTTAGTTGTGGAAGAGTAAGTAGTAGTGACTATAATAACACGAGTACGGAAATTGCTGTTGAGTGAAGGAGAGAAAGTCGAGCGAGATCAAAATAAAAATAAGTAGAAAAAATTTAAGATGAGCAGCTGTTTCGTCATAGCTAAAAAAACTGATGATGCTCATGCTTCTAAAACGTATATTGTAATATATAGTACAAGAGAAAATCTAATGTATTTTATTCTTGTGTTCACATTAATAATTCATTAAAAAGTTCTCCGTCCCTATCCTTCTCTCACCCAACATCTGAGAAAAACAGCATACCAGATTCTCCGCAGAAAAATGGTGAGATATTTTTCAAGGAAAATGAAGCTGGATTTATGGTGCTTGATTTTTACTGTCTTAAGCTTGGGAAGAGGTTCGGTGGGTTTTTTGCAACATGTATAGCATTAACCATCACAATTGGTTCATGTCTTGGTTGCAACAATAAGCGCGTCTTTTTTACTTTGGCGTAGCTTCCTCATCAAACCAGAAAAAAAACGCAATCAACTTCATTACCAAGAGGGTGTATACATTAAAATTGAAAGACTTTTCACTTTGTTGCGCTTTGTTGTATTTTTCTTATTTTTTCCTCGAAAGAAACTTTCATTTGGTTTACTAATCATCATCATCATGATCATTAGGAACGTCATCTCCTTGTCATCATCATCGTAGTCTTCTGCTACAGTGCATAACATAGGCATAAGAATAAAAAATGCTGCATACGAAGAAGAAGTAAGGGAATTGATTAAGTCGAAAATATAATAAAAAGTGATTTTACGTTGTAATATTTGCATTACATGAATAAAATGTGGTGAGAAAGCAGAATTCATTAATAAAAGTAGAAGAATTTGAATTCTTGTTAGTTTCTCAAGCAGTAGAAACGATACAAGAAGAATGCTGTACTTGCCCCAGCAGCGTAAAAATAGACAAATTTTTGCTACGCTTCTTATTTTTCTTCAAAACTGATTTCCATATAGGAAAAGTGGTTCAATTTGGATGGGGAAAACCACTTTCCCCTAAAATCCTTGTCATTCCATCTCCATTAAAGTATTTTGAATATTTTTTTGCAAAGTAAACATATTGCGAGAAGAAGCAAAACTAGAGAAAAAGTTGAATTGAGGAAATTATCTAGCCTATAAGCAATCAGAAGAGAAGGGTTAGGAAATTCCATTTAAATTTTCTCCGCAAAAACCTCCATTCTTTGCATTTGAGCTTCATGGATGGATGTAATGGGCAAGAGATATTAATGGAAACAGTATTATTACTTTACTGATGAAATGAGATGATCATCAGCAGAGCACAGTACTCTGCACTGCACACAACCAACAAATTTTATATGGGAAGCGTGATTTTCGGGGGTAGAAATAGAAAAGAAAAGGAATGAGTCTTAAAGTCTGTTTGATAGAATAGTTTTTCTTTTCTCTTTTCGCTATGTTTTTTTCTCTCGTCGACTATTGTAATGAACCTGTTTGGATGAGTGCTTCTACTTTTCTGAACATCCTAAGGAGGAACACCATTACCACAGAACCACACACATATTCATACACTAATAGGATATATAGTGGTGGCGATGATAAAGTAGTAACTTTTCTTTTTCCATCTTGTAAGGCCACTTGCTTGCTTACGTTCCACGCAGTGTTAAAAACTAATGTAACTAATTTCTTCTTGGAAGAAAAAAGAATATTACGTTGAAAGAAGAAGGAAGAGAGAGAAAAGTTGTGTGTAGGAATCACGTCGACTTTCTCTCATTCCTTCACTTCCTTTTACTTTTCCTCCAAATGTTTTGATTGAGTTCATCATCGTCATTGTACGGCCGTGCTGTAGTATGTAGTTTGTATGCTTATGTTGAAGAAAAAAGACTGAACTTCAAAACACAATCATCGGCAAAATACTAGACTGAGAGGTAAAAGTAGGTAGATCACAAGAGATGGAAAACCACTCAAGATGAAGGAGAATACACTTAATTTACACTTGACGCGATGAAGTACGTACTGTTTTTTTCTACTCATATGCTAGTAAATTGGAGATGGAAAAGTTTTTTCGACTGCTTGTTATCGTTTTTATATTTTTTAACAAAGTACGTGTACACTTGTCCTGTCTTGTCTTGCGACTAGGTAGTTGCCGAAAACTACATTAGTTAGTATATGTATATCTCTTATTATATTTACTTTTAACACTTTTCTTTGGATATAATAAAAGTGCAAAGTAAAGAGACAAGTTTATTTATAGCAAAAAAAAGCGGTGACGATAGGCAATCTTTCTAGTTCATGCTGATCTTCGGTTCTAACAGAATATGAGAAACTGAATGAATATGTTTTACTACAGAGAAATTGGATTTTGGAAAAGTATTTTAACGAACTAAAAATAATGATGGAATTGTCCAACTATAAATCAATGCAGATATAATGAGTCTTATGCCGTTATTACAAAGTAGTAAAATTGAGGATGATGGCGATTCAGTCAATAGTAGGTATGAAATATGACGTGGTGGAGATTCGGTAAAGAATACATTGTACATATTTATAATATTAGTAACTTATACTTTGTACGATAATAAAAAATCGTGAAATTATTTATTTAAACATGTACAAATCTTACTTTTTATTGCATACTTTTACGATCATGAGAAATGATTAGTTTTGAATAATTGTGAAAAAATACTTTAAAATAGAATAAATATTTAACCTGCTGCTGGTTATGACATTTTAGCAAAAGATTAGAATTACTATTGACAAGAAAACATTGTGATATGATGTTGAGGTGTATACTTAAGTTGACTCCACAATTTCCATTTGACTACCAGGTGATGTCCTCTCGTAAAGTATGATTCTTCGAGCAATAGTCGCATTTTATAGAACTTGACAGATCTGTTGTGAGCAAAGAATCTGAGGTTTGGCCGGGGGTGAGGTCAGAATTTTCTTCTGTGGAGTTGTCCTGTTAAATGTAAATATAACAATTGAACTAAATTATTGTAAATGTTTATCCTATTTAAAAATGTTAAACTGGCATTGGCAAATATAAATTTACATCATCGACATCCTCTTGAGCTCCAAAAGAATCAAATCCAAGCTTCTTTACTAAGAACTGCAGTATAACGCAAAATATGCTTCCCGAAATCAAACTCCTTATAAGCATTGGAATCATTCGAACCCACACCGAAGGACCATCCATCAGAATAATCAGAAATGACCACGCCAAAAGAATAGTTAGGACTGTCAAAGGTCCTGCAGAAAAATGCAAAGGGTCCATTTTGTTTTCTAGACGCGGTACACACAGTGGCACAGTCTGTTCAATTGGTTGATCACCTACTAATTCAATTTCTACATAGATAAAGGTATGCCAGATGCACATAAAATTCGGGTCAGCCAAAGTGATCAGAAACACCAACTAAAATATTATATTCATGTTCATCCAAGATCATAAAAAATCCTTTACTCCATCTTCTAACAAAATACACGGTACGATGACGACTGGTCAAACCGTTGTGTAGACATTTAGGTCTATCAGTATCAGGTCAGGTCCGTGAAAATGAGGGGACATGTGAAACTTGAAATATCCTACGACATGACATATTTTTTGTTGTTGTAAGGGTAAGTAAAGTAGTTTGACATTGAGTGAATACTCAGAACAAGTAATAATGGTTATGAAAAGAAGAAGAAAGTTTTAATCGTTGATCCAACTAGGGTATTGTTCATAAGAGAAGGTTCTTTGTAACAAAGTAATAATAATGCACCACCAGGAAAAAACCTGGGTTCCAGTGTGTGCGTGTGTAAATATAGGCACTTACTATTTCACTTTTTTGCACGATATGAAATAACCACCCAAACTTTCTCTTCTTACTTTGGAAAGAACTGTGTACTTAAGTAAGTTTGTCAATGATCCTCTTCGTTTTTCGGTAATGATCATCGTCGTAACAGCTATGATGACGATGATCATCATCGTTACTGTTACTGTAGCTGTCGTCTGAGCTGTGTGACTATAAGACGAGATACGATTATATGATGGGTTTGGTCGGGTCGGGGTCCCTGCTGGGATTTGTTCCCCCTTTGCCATTGTGATAGTTGCAGCAGTAACGTCGCCATAATAATAGACATGTTTTGAGATGACGCTTCCAAAAGTAATGTCATTTGTCGTTTTCTGATGAGGTATAAAAGTAGTTGGAATGGAACGTGTCTTTTACCAGATAAATTCGTTCTTATTCATATAACATTGATAATAATATGAGATCTCACACATAGATCATTATGTTTAAAACACTGTTGAAAATAAAGCGTACCCCGCCTAGAAAAAACTTAACAAATCAAAAGTAGAATGAATAGGGCTGTTAATGGCGGACAAAGGATTTAAATTACCGATATCGATGTACCTTTTCCACTAGGCAGCCCTGAACATACATACATGCATACATATGACGTAAAAAAACAATAAAACACTGTACAATTTAAGGTAACGAGTAGCTCTGGCATCACGACTTTTGTCCATCTCATTGATGGTATTGTTATTGTTATTGTAGTGAATTGTGAATCATTTTTAAAATCTCGTTTTGCCTAGTATGTAAATGCAATGCATGTAAAGTAAATATCAAAGCCAAGCGAAAATTAGTAATGATGATGAAGTACCATTGATTACAATGTTCCAAAAATAATAACAGGCCACCCAAAATTTCAAAAAAATATTTATAAATCGTATGCTTGAGAAATATTTCTTTAAATTTACAACAATGAAACGTCGGATCAGTTGAATATTTTCTACATTCTGTAACAAAAATAGCAAACACAACTTATTCCTAGAAAAGTTATGTAATCTTTTTTTTATATTAAGCAAGGAATATAAGTAGTATGTGTATACTTATTAAATGAATGAATGCTATCATGTTTTGTTAAATGAGTATGTAAGGCAATCTTTTCTTGCATTCGTCAGCACAGAAATAGTATAAACGGTATGTATACACTTTCACTCTCGTATTTTTATTCTTTTCCCGTGTCTATTTTCTCCCATGAGGAAAAATGCTTCTGCTTTCACCTCGATGGGAAATAAACCATTTCTTGAGACGTGACAAGACTCTACGAGAATGATCCATTCAGAGAGGATGCAGACGTGAAACAGAAGTTAGTATGTATATAAAAATAATATGTATGTGTGTGTCGTGTGAAGGGCAGAATATATATATACCTACATAACCTTTCTAAATCGGATCAACAACATAGATTTTTATGGTAAAGTGGCGTGCTTTATTAAGGCATACTACGTGAATTGCGATATATCATACAATACTTGCATTAACTCTGAAGTTATTTTTATTTTCTTAATATGAGCTCAGAGCATATGTACATATGTAAGAATAATTTTTTGTGTGGCTCCAAGTACTATTGGCTAACAATAAAAAGTAAATAGTATACACTAAGCTACAACAAGAGCGACGTGATAATAATAATGGGACCATAAACATTGGAGGCGCGAGGGGTCGTGCGCGCAATTTCTCATAGTTATTTCCTTTAATTTATTATCGCAATACATTACACACACACTTTACCGTCCAAGAGAATGAGAGATAGATGGTAACTTTCACAGACCAAGAAAAATCTTTTTTCATTGGACATTTCTCACGTACAACCTATTTTTTCCCTTTCATGTTCTCCGGATTTTTTGGATTTGACAATTTTTCTGCTCATTTTTATCTACTAGTTATGAGTCTTAAATCAAATGTATATTTTATACAGGTACACAGCACAATAGAAACACACATGTACAATTTTTTCCCGCAAGCTTGTCCGCTGGATTCGCCCACATCCTTGTCAGAGAATTTGTTTTTTTTTAAATAAATATATCCAAGTACATAACTTGAAAAAGTTCTAAGGTACAATAAGGTACAATAAGGTAGGAAGTTCCTGGGAAAAAAGGTGATGATTGTGTGTGATGGTGTCTATACAACAAGGTACTTTAAGTGCTGCATATCCGGTGGTGAGGCAGAAGCTACAAAAATAACTTTGCCACTACAGCAGTGCTTTTGATCCACAATAGTATGTACAATGATCGTTGCACTTATCATTACTATCATTTCTGCGTTTACTATTTGTGTCGTAATCATACATCACAGCTCTTCTTATCCAAGCCAAATTTTGGGCTACAAGGATAAACATGTATTGTTATTTAACAATTCTACAAAACAAAAAGATAGCATAGTAAATGTATACACTGTTGCTTTTCGTTGCCATTATTTTAGCATTCAACATTACTTGAACATGCTTAAAGGATAAAACGAAAGATATGAGGGCGAAAAGAGGATATGAGAGTAGAAAGATGAGAAATTTCTTTCTACTTCATCGTTCTCCCTTTTCTCTTCCTTTTCATTTCAAAGACACATTTCTCCATCCATCTCCGCCATTCACCAAGAGCGGAAATGGACAATAAAATTGCTCACTGCTACAATACTGGAAATAAAAATTGAAGTAAAGTCGAGAGCTTAAAGAGAAAGTAAAAACATGCGGGTATAAGGTTTTGCTCCGTTTTTATTTGAAAAATACTGTATGTGAAGAAATTGAAGAAATATTTACATAAGCTTACATGATCTATGTATTTATACAACAATAGTAGTTTTAGATAGGTACATGCGTAATATTAACTTGTTCTTCATCTTTTTTTCTGGTTCACGTTAAAATAAAATAAAAGGAAAACTCGTATATTGGAGATAAGGGCTAAATTTGTTCATATCATTGGGTCGAATTTTTTATATTGTTTCCTTAAGCATTTCTATTCGCTAGCTGTATCTCAGTAGTGACTCTGCTTAATCCACATGAACAATTTCAATATGGCTTTTTACCAAGAGAATGAAAACAAAGCCATGAACTTTTTGATGATGGCGAATAACATGTGTTGGAAATTGTCCATAAACTTTCTCAGTCATTTCTTTTTTTAAAGATTCCTCCTGTGAAGTGGAAGTAGTCCACACGACTTCCTACCCCTATTTGAGTTAGCGAAGTAGTTACTTGGATTAGATATCCCAATATTTGGTATATTAGAATTATAGGTTTTTAATGATACTTGGAAATATTGCTGAAATGTACGGGCAGATTGCCCACGGACATTGTTTACTTTGGGTAGAATTCTAAAAAATGTCCACTTCTATAATATAACAGAAATACAATTTAACGTGAGAACAAACTACACAAGTCATTAGTTCAACGAATGGTGGAGCAACGTGACTTATTCAGACTCAGACCATTACTAATGACATATTGTTCTTCGAACCGACACGCTTCAGTAATAAACTTTTGTAATTTCCTATTTTAAAGGGATCGCTTTCATCCCATTACTTCTAAAACTTAATTCGAAAATGATTTCTTTCAAGATTCAAAGTAAATATTTATCTTTAAAATCTTTTTTGGAATGTGGGTGAAATATACACGACCCGACCCAAGTGATGGATATAGAGAACTACATTTTTGCTAAAAACCAATAAAAAAGTTATATGTGACTCTGAGAACAGTGAGGTACTATTTCTGTACAAAATGTACGTGAATTGACTGACAATTCGATGACTCGTTCAAACAAACGTCAATTCATTCAAAATTGTGAGAAAATTGGGTCTTTATTATCTTTTCACGTATCATTTTTATATTCTTGATATAAACGAATAAAATGCAAATATATACAAATCAAGTACATTCTGTTTGGACATGCACTGATTTATAGAATAGTTTTATAGATTTACATAATAAATTGAAAGTCTTATTTTTTATAACACAGGGTGTTTTTATATGTATACGCAACCGGAAAGCCAAGTAACCGGTAAACTATAATTTTCTCCAGTACTCTTATGCTTATACCGCCTAAAATTTAAAACTAAATTGCATTTTTGCAACAACAAGTACCGTTTGATATATTGTTGAACATTGTGTAAGAAAGGAAACAGAGGTTTTTTTTCTTGTTTAGAACGAAGGTGACATAATAACATAACTAGAGAGATTTAGAAGTAAGACGGTAAGAGGATGTCTCTTATAAAGTGCTTTAAATTTAGGTTACAAAGTGAGTATTTTGGATGTACATATCTTAATCCTAATTTATAAGAATAGGATTGGATATTACATACAAACCCTTTATACCGTGAGAATAATAGTACCTGAGAAAAGAATACGACACTGGAACAGGGCTGAAGCTGACTGCCCGTAGACGGTCTAAAAAGATCGTTGTTGATAGTATTACAGATTATTACAGAAGCTATTATTAAATTTTCCGGTATATATATCTGCAGAAGGTAAAATCTTTGTACAATTTGTAAAAGGAAATTATCTCGCTTTTCCTTTTTATACACCTATATTTTACCCGTTTAAGGTTTACTTCCACCTTTTTTTTCTAAAGAAAGCTGCTCTGTACACAAAGACGACTATGTACTCTATTCTTTTGTAATTTCATTTTACATTTCGCTGGTTTTTTGATCCCAGGAACAAGACTGCATATTCTTTTGGAGCTTTAAAAAAATACAAGGTAAAGCCCGAGTTTATGTAGTTGCAAAAAAAAACTTTCTCTTTTGATCTATCCATCAAACAGCCGTGTTTTTGTTGGCATTCATATTATGCATTATGACTTTTCAAGGCGAGACTATTAAAAAGAATTGCATAATTCTTAAAAATGGTCGTTTGACTGAGGATACGAATTTTAAAAAATAAAACAAGTTGTTTGTCTCTTTTTTAACAAATAGCCTGCCACAAACAAATGAACACACAATAAAAGTTCGTCCCTGAGCCATCAAGTTAGTAATATAGTTTTGATTATGCCGTCACAAGGAAAGTATCATATCTACCAAGTAAAATACATAAACATCCTTAAGAAAGCCAAAAACAAAAGTAAAAGCCTGAGGGATACTCAAGGCATTAAAAAAATTTCATGATATGAAGTTTAAAAGGATGGATGCAACTATATCTATACCTATACCCTTTCCATGAATTCTCTAAGGTGTTTTTGTATTTACGCATGGAAAGTTGAATTTTCATTATTCTTTTTGAAGAAAAAAAGATGGACTTTTTTAATACGGGCTTTATTGCATTTTAAACCCACGGCCACTACATAAAGAATTTTATGAAAGAGCTTGAATAAAGAGACTAAGCCTACAACAAGTTTGATGAAGACCAAAATAAAATGTTAAGATTCTTTCACGTTTTTTCCGGATTTCATCAGCCTCAGACAAAATGACAAAGTACGATTGCAAAAATGTTGTATTATCGTCTTCACACAAAAGAAATTGCGTAACATATCCTGCATTTTAGCACTTTCCTTAAAAAATGAAAGCGTTCTATATAAACCATACACTTTAAAATGAGCGTGACTGTGACTGCACAGCAGAGTGGAAATGACCATTTTTTTACAGAAAGCCTAGTTGCATAATATGTATGTACACACCATTCTTCTTTTTTTTATTATTCATTATTCTTCACTTTCAGAAAATCCCTTTTCTTATGACATGAACTAAAAAGAGCCGATGAGAAAGTGGACCTTGCATAATGAATACATAGTACACAGGGTATGAATATTTCTCACATGTTCAGTTTTCAGCTATTGCATAAAAAACTCTTATTCTATTCAACTAAATACACAACACGACACGGCTTACATTTAACCAGATAAGTTGATTACGCTTCACTGTACATAATCAAAGTGAAGGCATAATCCCTTGTGAGTTCACTGAAGAAAAGTTTTTTTTATTACTCTTAAAATAATAAGACAAATGCTATCGTCTGAAAGTATGTGGTGGAAGAGCTTTAGAAAAGTCTCATAAAAATTCCTTTACGTTCAAAATAAAGCAGAAAAGAAAGCAGAAAAGAAAAAAAACGGGTCAGTTGGTAAAGAAAAAGTAGAGTGCATTATTATTATTACCGCATATTATACTTGGCTATATGTACTTTTGCTGCACACACAATACACTATGAATTTGACAATGGAGAAAAAGGGAACAATGAATTAAAGGATATTTTTTCAGGATATCCGAAGATATATGTATAGTAAGTATAATATTTATGTAGAGGATCTGATTCGGGAAACTTTACCTATTTTCATTTTGACTTGGTGTAGTTAACCCAAAGATATTTGGTTACATTTTTTACCAAATCTACTTCTGCCCTTGCCATACTTAATTTTTACGATATCTGCAATGTATATACGAACACAGCTTAAATATATCTATGTCATGTATTTCACTTCATTATCGTTCTGCTATATGTACAAAGAAAGCAGCAGAGAAAATTGCATAAAAAATACAATGCAGAACTGATACACTACCAGCTCAGTTAACAATTAATCCCACTTTATGCTTCCTTCTTTTGATAATATTTTTGCTTTATCCTCGTTTCCTTTGCTCATTACTCACACACACTACTATTTTATTCAATGTAAGATTGTATATATTCTATAAATATAGCTTTTAGCACATGGGAGAAAATATATTAGTAATGAGGCAGTATTAGTAATGAAATATGTGATGCACATGAAAGAAGCCAGCGTAATGCAAGGCTCATTTGTTGTTTCCCTAATATATAGGAAACCATCTGGTCAATAAATAAATTGGAACAGCTGCAAACACTGCTTAGTAATGATGTGCGAGGTGGGAATGAAATAAGAACAGATTTTTTTTATAATGTACGGATAATTATAGAAATAGGTATATAAAATGGATAAGAAATATTTTCATGATAATGATCCCAGGATCTAGCACACAAAAGAGAAAAGAAAACCAAGAGTAAAGAAAAACGTGTAAAGGTCAAAAGATTTTTATGCTGCAGTTCACAAGGATTCTCACAAGGAAAGTAATAATATGTCTGCTAAAGTAAAGCTGTATACATGTAGTGTGTCTGTGTACGAGTTGCTTTGCTTCCTGACAATTTCAGTATATGTATTTTGCGTTTCATATTGTACCAAAAACGAGCCAGACCAATGTTTCATATATCCTTTATCCCATGAAAATCTAATTAAGATCTTAATAACGTTAAGCTAAACGAAAGCTTTTGTTTCGTAGAATATGCTTTCTCCAGATTTCTCATCTATATCCAAGCAAAAGCCAACTGTGAATTTTATGGTTACTAAATCCATATTCTAAATTAACAGACAGTTGAAACGTATAAGTTGTAGCTACTTCTAAATAAATAGCATATCGTGTATCAGGGAAGAAAAACAGAAACGAAAATCAAATCAAGAGCAATTCTTTCGAATTTTTGTCTTCATCGGGTTGAAGTTCCAGAGCATAGATTTTTACACGTGAAAAAAGATTCATTTACACACAAATACATGCACAAATAGCTACTAATCGTAAGTATATTTGCAAGTCTGCAGACGAATAATGAAGAAATATAAAAACTTGCAAAATATCAACATAGGATTTACACTGATTTCGTATCAACATTAATAAAAGATTAGGGAATTAGATAATGAAAAGTGATACGCAATCTGCATGCTAAACAGCCACATTCCTACGTAAATTAGACAATTTCTTCTAAGCAATTGCAATAGCAATACTGAATCTTTTATATTGACACTGATGAAGGTATTACAGAAGCTTTGGACTTAATTTATGCAATTAGGAAAGATTACGGTATCGTATGTGTCAGCACATATTAACCAATGCATATCTTGACACAAAACCTCTAAATGTCAAGGTCAAATAAACAGCACGTGTAAAATATCGTTTTAAATGCGACTGCGACAAAGCAATATTTATCAAAAGTTTGCCAATGTTTATAAGCAATAGTCAGTCTAAAAACCCTCCATTCAAGATTTTTCAGACTTTTGTTACAAAATATATTCATTCGTGTCTATATTTAGTCTGTCTCTGTCTGAAAAATGACATCCAATTTGTCTGCACACATTTCTATAAGAAAAATACACAGAAAGGCCTATTCATATTTCGAAACTTATCTAGAAAAAATATTTAGGGAAACACACTTTCTTTTTTGTGTGTACGTATGCCTCACCCACTCACTCATTAAATCTTACAAAACCATGAATTCTTTATAAATTGAATTTGTATGGTTTGTGTGGGTGAAAATTTTATTGTTATGAATTTATGATTTACTACATTTTGTGCAATGTATTAATAATAAATGCCACTACTACTGTTCCACTAATTTAACTTTAAATGCTGAGATGAGATCCTGGTATTACATAAGTAGAAATACATAATACATACTTACGTTTATAGTTCAGCAGCAAAAAGGGGAACTAAGTGAGCACTTACTTCAAGAAGATCCTAATTCCTATGCAAAAGTTTTCTCATACAATAAGATCAACTACTAAACCCTGTTTCTCAGTTTCATTTATAGTACAGTAATAATATAATGGGATCCTCAAAGTTGACTTAAACTTTTTAATGGGCTCTTTTGTAATCGAAACTATACTGCAATACTGCAAAAGGGAAAGTTCTATTCTTGTTCTTGATGCCTAAATAATACGAAGTTGCTACATGATGTGATCTTATCGTATTTTGGTTGCAAAGCTCTATTTTGGTGTGCAGATTTTCCCGTATGCATACCATCATGGATTCTTAATTTAGGGTTATGTGAGCATTTAAGTGTACTTTATGACTTTTCAAGGTGCTTAAACTTTCATGAATGCTCGTTTTTGCTTTATCTTCACAATCTTGGCTACTTAGCACTCCGGTAATGCAGGATACATAATTTTTGTGTCGGGTTCCCTTATGAAAATCATCATCTTGTCAGAATGCAAGGTGAGAAGCAATGAGTATCATCGGTGGTGGTGATCGTGCATAAAAGAGAAAGCAAGAGAACAGAGGAGAATGGTGGGTGTGGTAGTTGTATTTGAATAAGGGATAAAGTTTTGGATACTTTATATTGCCTCTTCACTTGCCACTTTAGTAACAATACGCTTGAGTAGTTCTGACTCGACTTGGTTGTTTCGTTGACTATGTATATGACGTGTTTTCTCTAGTTCTTGTTCCCCTTTTTGTTCTTGTGCCTCATTTGCTCTTTGTTCTGGATACAGCATACGATTCTGAGAATTTCTCTATGCCGTTGGCTTTTGTGTTTTCAGATAGGTTTCAAACGTCACATTCGCAATAATTTGTTAAGTATCTGTAGCTTTATCCTCCCTAAATGTGTCCCTTCACGTTCGTCTATCTGTATGACGGTCTTGTAAATCTCAAACACTCTGTCTGCATCAAGTTTACGGCAGCACCTGGGATGAAAATTGTGTTCTGATTGAATAAAACATAAAACAGCACAACAGTCTTAAGTTTATAGCAAAACTTTATACATACTACGGTTTCAAGTTTTTTAAACTACTGATCATTCCTTCATGTAAACTTTTTCGCTTGCGAACAAATTACGATTTCAGAAGTTTCTGCTACTCGATTAAATCATATAAAAGATTAATATTGTCATCATCACAAATGTTTAGGTAGCTGAACGACTCTTCAATTTGTAAAAATGTTGGGACGGTAGTAAGCATGCAATTTAATGGGAAACTGTACTCATTTTGTTCTATAAAATAACGCAATACAGCAATGTAACACTTCATTGTTCATTCTTTCCTATTTTCCTTTCGCTGTATTCATCAACCCGTAAAAGTGCTCCACCATTGTATTATGTTGGGAAGAAAGTTTGAGCTATTAAATTGAAAATTTTAGTATTTAGCACAAAAACAAGCTGGTAGAATGTTTTTATAACAATGACTTCCTAATGTTTACACTTAATTTTGTCTATTTCTGACATTTAAACACCTACATTTTCTATTTATACTTCTAAAAACCTCTTTGCAAGGTGACGACTCTTTTCAATTTATTTTAAATGTACTTTGCTTTATGCTATTGGATAAAATATTCAGCATCTTGACTTATGACATTTCAGAAAGTTTTATAAAAATAAGATTGATCTAAATGGCAAATGAGACAGCTACATTCTACATTTATCAATATTTCCACCCAAAATACGCATTTAATTTACATACATAACACACACAAAAAACAGAGAACACGTGCATCCTTCTATTACATAACACATACAATTATGTTACAATTTACTCAATGTGGTACATGAATCTAACGAAAAAAGGAGAGATTTGTTCGCGATAAAAAAATCATGCTTTTACTTGTTCAAGCTTGTTCCATTATATTGGTGACAGGTCTGTTAACCATCCTGTAGAAAATGTAGCTATCAAGTATAAACTTGGGATAATTGCCACTTTTTCAGATTTCAACGCTCCTTTTTCTTGGTATTTGTATTGCTAAAAGGTGTGTCTAGCCTGTCATTTCACTGGAGATAATGTAAATCCCTAGCAGGAAAGTAACAAAATCTGTCTGGCATTCGAAAAAGAATCCACTAACTCTAAAAGAGTGATTGCATTGTTCGAAACACGCCCTTATGCAATTTGAACTAAAAGAGCTTTTTTCCGCAAGCCAGCCCTGGTCAAAACTCTTTTTACTGATTACTTGTTACTCTAGTGTAACTGTATATTTTCTAGTGAAAATAAAGGTCAAAGAAAGTCATATGTTTACCTACGTGTATAGATAGAAATATAAGAGTTCATACACTTATTAATCCACACTCCAGACATTTTGAATGGTAAGTTCATGGCAAACGTAAACAAGAATTAAAATCCTAATGAAACTATGCATTATGATGTTGAAAGAATAATTTATACGAGTTTGTTTTATACCTGCTTCCACATGCATAAAATATGACAAAAAACTGAAAAAGTACATTTTTTACATAGTACAGTGAGCACGTCAGCAGTTTCTTGGAATTTATATGAGATAAAAGAGTAATTACGCGACAAATGGCAAGTTTTGCAACACAGCGAATTCCATGCAAGTGGAGCTGCTCAATTTCATGCATGAAAAAATGAATTTCAGAACATGTAAATTCTCATTATAATATTTACTGACAGTTGCGAAAAAATCTAAGCCTTGAAAACGGGAATAAGCTTAAAAATAACATTATGTTCCCAAATGTTGTGTTTTAATAGCACATGGACTAAAAAATAAATATTGCCAACAACGAAGTTAAAACTATTCATTTTACTATCATTATTTCTGGTTTGCTATGAAGAGTTCTTTGCGCTATTTTTTATGGTAAAAGTAAATTAATTATGGATGATATTAATTTGTTTTGTCAACATTTTTGTATTACAGTTCATTGGGACATGGGGCTTACCTCCAATTTTTTGTGACTTCTACATTGCGATGGATGTGAGCTGTAGTACTTCTTCCATTCTCAACCTAGTAGCTATCAGTATTGACAGGTAAGCATTATAATTACTAAATCCTTATTATTGCATCTGAAACTGGCAATGCAAAATGTTTTACATTGATCATCACACCTAATATATTATGGGATACATATTTACTTTCTTCAGGTTTATTGCTGTGACACAACCAATCAAGTACGCAAAGCACAAAAGTAACACCCGAGTTTGGCTTACCATTGTGTTCGTGTGGGTATTTTCTGCTCTGGTTGGATCTCCTATTGTGCTCGGTCTCAACAGCCCTCCGGATAATGGTCAACCGAGGGATACGACTGAGTGTTCCTTCCATAACAAATACTTTGTTCTATTTTCATCCCTTTGCTCTTTCTATATTCCATGTACAATTCTCGTCTACCTCTACTACCGAATTTTTAAGGTAAGTTTAGAGCTTATAAAAATTCATTTTGTTCACTCGTATGCTTATATAAATTTCCATTCACATGGTTAGCATTGATGAAATAGTATCACACTATAGGAACGTTGATACCCAGTACACCTTTCATGAAGTTTTTTCAAAAGATTTCAGAATTTAGGACCATTTCTGCATGCTGATGAACTGAATCTATCTTTAAAGTGCAAAAAATTGAATGTCTGTATGTTTGTTCATTGGTGCGAAATGACAAAACGACGAATTGTAATAATTGCATGAATTAAAAATTCCAGGAAAATCTACTTTGTGATTCGGTACGTCGTTATTGCAGAAAACATGGAAAATATTTTGATATTTCTTGTTGATTGAAATATCTAGGCAGACTTATTTTTTACTCAAAGTAAAAGTTGAAATTGTGGATGTTTTTAAATGTGATATATAGCTTACAAATTTCCTATTATACCTCCCAGATTTCAATGAGTGTCCGAATTATTTATGCTCAATGATCATGTCATCAATCCATTGTTATTTTCCAAGCACAAAAATTATGTACAAAACCTGTATTTCAAGGTAATAACTGCTTAGAACAGAATTTAGTTTCGAATTTTTACTGAGAAGCGCCTTTCACATGCTATTTCAGAAGCTGGTAGAGTAAAGGCGTGATCAGAACAAAAAGCGTTTTCACATACATACACACATGGGTTGTCTATTTCTATGTCTAATGTTGATTTTCACAAAGATGAGTGCTTGGCAGATAACTTTGTTTCACATGTCAAATATCAAATTACAATTAATCATATTAATTGTGCGTCAGGAAATTAGACCGTCACTTGCTAAAGCAGTGACGCAGGCTGGGATACATGAGAATCAAGCAGTTCAACAGTGTGAAACTGCACAGTAGTTGTACAGCTTAATTCAACACTATACCACTAAATTTTACTCTCTTTTTCTAATGTGATATAAACCGTACTAATAATCACGCAAGAAATAAAATTACATGAATATGTATAACTTTCCCTGTACCACTCATTTAATGTTAGCAAAATACAATGAAAATGAATAGAAGCAAACTAGAAACAATGGCAAATATCAAGTTCAATATTAATGAAAGTATGCGTTCTTTTCGCTTGGAATCGAACCACTGTTATTTGGGAAAAGTGAGATCCGAGAAATGCATGAACACTGAAGTGAGTTATGGTGAAAGCGACTAGAGACATATAAACTTCGTAATTTAGAGGATTAATAATTAGCACGTCCACATTTGAGCCACCTAATCCTTTTGCAAACAACATGTGAGTTTGTTCGCACCATTATACTCTACACAATAGATAACTTCCTGTCAGGTTTCGTTTTTCAATGCCCAACTCCAGCTTCCAATCCCAACCACATACTATACCAGTGTATCTTTAATGAGCATACTCTACACAATACCCAGTAGTAAAAAACAGTTGTATCCGCGGTTAATTGGGTGCTACTATATACAAGTTTGCATTGCACTTATAAATTTTTCCCATATTACTTAGTGTGAAGGTGAAAAGTGAAAGAATGTAAATGAGTTGATGAAAGACATGAAAGCTCTTTTGATCAGATCGAAACATTCCCAAAAAATAACGATACATCTTTTCAATTAAATACATGATTCAGAATCATATCACGTTTGCGTAATTGGTTTCAGATGATGATGATGGGGATCTTGTATGACATGACATGCTCCAACAAATTGAGTTTACATAATCGGTACAAATCGACTTGAAATATTCAAAAATAATGATTTTTGATTCATTTAAAAGTATGCACAACGATTTAGAAGTACATGTCATTAGAATATCTACATGGATTACATGAGAAACTACACATATTTAAGTTTTTAGATATTACTGCATATTACAGTTTTTGAACATCCCCTTCTCGGTTCCATGAAGTACTAAGTACTTTGAAGGTCGTTAAAACGATGCACACTTGAACTGAACTTCAATTAATTCCCTAAAACCATGAAGCATTAGCTCGATAAGTAGAGACTAGAGACATGTTTCTATTAAGACAGAATTTCTCATTTGCAACCATTCAGCCACCTTATAAGTACTATATAACATACAGTATTCCAAAAATGGTACTTGATTTTCGATTCGTACATTGTTATCCTATTTCTCATTTGCATGTAATTTTCAGTAATTAGCAAAGTTGAAGTACTTTTACAATAATGATTTGCTTTAAAATCATCGTCATTAATCACAGCCTTTACTTGAACGCAAACGTAATTTACTATGCACCATATGGTTTCAAAAACGGGCCATTTGCTTGTGTTATGTACGTTAACCTCCACCACCACAAACTTTCATTTTATAAAAAAATTATACTATGTGTACGTTTTTCTATAAAATACACTTCCTGAGCTCTGAGCTCTGAAAAGAATTTTGCGAAATCCCAAAGGTCTACTAGAACGTTTTCTGACATCATGATTAGAGGGCAAGGAAAGTTTAGGTCTGTCTGCCATGCATACATGATTTCCTATCCAAAGCAAAAATCCGAGAAACAATACAGAAATGATGAAAATGTCCTCAATTAGATGTGAAATGATGCTGTAAGGTCACTCAGTTTTAATTTACTTAAAAAGTAACAAAATTGCAGGATATATGGCTTGCTTTCATAGAATGTTGTGGGAAGTAGACGAAGTGATTTTGAAAAACAAACTTTTTCGATTATCTAAAACTTTATGAGCTAATGATCGTTTTTGTCCGTATCTGTTTACCAAGGTGGAGTTTTGTCCTTCAAGTAATCAATTTACTCCATACCACCTAAATACATTGACCAATAAGCTTTCATACTTTGCATTCAAATGCTTTTGAGGTACATATGTTCTCAACTTTGCCGATTCGAAGTATTTATAGAGTTTGATTCTGCGGATTGTGTTGTGTGGTCACGAATCTGGAAACTGTTCCAGTTAGCTCAGTCGAAAGCCTACAACATATTTTTTTAAAAATAAAAACGCCGATCCTCTTACATAATATGAAAAACCTCAAAGCTAGCTTATGTTTACAAAAATACCTAGTGTGACGAATCTGCGCTTATCTCCATTAAGCCTCATAGTACATTCCATCAGTATAAAGAAGGCTGTAATATTTTAAAATCTATGTGAAACAATACCTTTAAGGGTCAAAATTTATATTACTTCAGAAGTAGTTGAAAGCAATTTCCAGCACAATGGTCCTTTTTTACATCATCCAGAGACAATCGTCCAAAGCTACCATTTTGAACGCTCAATAGTTAACTTTGAGTTTCGAATGGTAGAACCTCTGACGTATCCATTTTGAAGCCATTTACGGAGTGAATCCTGTTCCAGCTGTTTGTGTAAAACGAGAGATAATGATAATGATGGATAATGTGGATGAAGCAATTTTCTATGCAGCATCAAAAGTTAAGTTGTGAAAGGAAGGAAGCTCTTAATACTCCTAACTCGCTGAGCATATGGTACCATACAATATATCACTAAAATATTTTAACTCTTCACTAATATTACATAGAATGCGCGACCACCACTTCTTCAATCTACATGAGTACCAAATGTTCTAACTCTCATGTCGACACTTACCCTGCCATGTGCTTGTGAAAATAATATATTTTTCATATCCCTAAATTTGAAAGAGAAAGATTTATTTTCCCCTTATGGCCTTTCTCCGTTCCGTGTAAGTCATCTCATCACAAGTCGTTTTTCACCCCATTCAGGGATGTAGATGCTTTCTCCAAGCTGTTAATACTAGTTGAAGTAAACAGTATGCCTGCTCCTTTTACATTTTTAGTAGAATACATTGAATTCGTCCTATCAATGAATATTGTATTACGTTTTTATTCAAAAGTTTTAGTACTTAGTTCTATTATTTTTTTTTAAAAATAAAGCGAATTCGGCAACTAATATTTTATGTGTTGCGTATGTAGTACTCAATTTTTCATAGAGATATGCCATGATTTTGTCTTGTGCGATACGCACGCACGCAATAACAGTTTTTACGAGTTCATAGGCATTTATAACTTGAGGCATTTTGGTTAAAACTGTTTAGTTATGATGTATGGGGTTTTAGGCACGAAACTTTCACTTTTGGAGGACGAAAATTTGTTCTAACTACCCCACGACAGCTTTGCTAGGTTGCTTATCGTTATTACACAACACAACTGGTTACAAGAGTTCTATAGAATAAGTAGAATTATTAAAGTCCTGTGTTCTGTGATGGCCACATGGAATTCACAGAATAATTATATAATTTCTCGTATTCTCAGTGTAGAAACTCATTATTACAACCTGCTTTTGTCACCCATTCACCCTCAAAACTCAAATCATTCGATTCAACTTTTCTCTTCATAAAATGATAGAGTAACATTCAGTTTCATTGAAAACCTTCAACAGGATTCGTAACTATATCATGTGATTATAAAACGACCTCCATAGTGGACAATACAATGTACATGCATTGTTTTTTCATACGATAAGGATTTCGTGTTTTAGGTTTGTTTCACGAAAATACAAGTCCCTGCTTTTAATTAGAAAAATATAATCCCAAGAACCTCATCTTACGTGCTCGAGTTGGCACATCATATATGTACCAATTTACCTTTAGTAATTAATGTGGGTATAAAATATACATGCTGTGTTCATGAAGTGGGCTCTCACTACAAAACGTTAATTACTAATGGAACATGTACGCATCAAGTCCCATGAATATTCAATGAAGGGCATACAGTCACGTAATCCTGTTTTGACAGGTGTGCTAAGCTAATCCCCTTATTTAATAGTATTGAACAATTAAAAGATTTTTAATATTGGATCTGAGTTTTTTCTCTGAGAGCCTACCTTATCATCTCATAATAAGGTGGTAATCAGGGTCTTTTCTCTGATCCCGTCGCTTCCTTACCTGTCCTAGTTAGAGGTACTCCTTCGTGCC